>JAJMJY010000015.1:0-293083 GCA_030569115.1 Sungouiella ezoensis
AATGATAAGAATATGACATAGTTTTCTTTTATGGATTGTAATCTGAAATTCGGTTACATAAAGGAGGAATTGCTAGTCCCAAAGTATGCTGTCTCATATCTTCTATGCAGTAAGGGTACATCCAGCTTGATGCCAAGCATTTTCCGTGGGTGATCTTGCATACGTTCCTGAACGCAAACGTCAACCGCATAGCCCCAAACTACCACTAACCCGCCGTCATACATTTCATACCCAAACCAGCACAAGCAGCTGAATGTCTAAGTATGGCTCGTTTGCAGCCACTCGCAGCATCAACCAGTGATGTACGGCACGACATGCGTCCTGCCGAAAACGGACCCCTCAGCATCGCACCACATAATGCCCGACTAAAGCGCATGCGTCCTGCATGACATCGGCAGATGGTTCAGCAATATCAATTCTTCAATCAATTACACTTTTTCCCATCGTCAATTAGCTCACCTTTCCTTATAAGAAACTACGCTGCCCCTCATGTCTGAGCTGCTTCCACTCATCGGCAATTCTGCATCGCAGCGCCCCTTGCACCACTCCATTGTGGCCGGAGCAAAATTGACATTATTGTCGTCGCCCGTCAACTACCTACTTGTGTTTGTCCCATTAGGATTGTTGGCAGGCATCATGGAATGGAGCGCTAACGCCGTATTCTGGATCAACTTCTGTGCCATTGTGCCATTGGCGCTGATTCTTGCTTTTGCTACCGAGGAATTGGCTGAACACACTGGCCAAACCATTGGAGGCCTTTTGAATGCTACTTTTGGCAACGCCGTGGAGCTCATTGTGTCGGTCATTGCGTTGAAGGAAAACCAAGTACGTATTGTGCAAGCATCCATGCTCGGGTCCATTTTGTCGAACTTGTTGTTGGTTTTGGGATGCTGCTTCATTGCTGGAGGTTTCACCCGTGTACAGCAAACCTTCAACCAGACAGTTGCTCAGACCATGTCGTCACTCATGGCATTGGCAACTGCCAGTCTTTTGATTCCTGCAGCTTTTCATGCCTCGATGCCCTCTCCAAACGAAGAGGTGGGATTTCCCGACCCAAACTCCGATTATGATGGGAAGATCTTGAGTTTGTCTCGTGGCGTGGCTGTCATCTTGCTTGTACTCTATGTGTTGTACTTGGTGTTCCAGTTGAAGACCCACAAGGCTTTGTTTGAGGAGCAGTCGCAGGAGACCGACGATGGAATCATTACCTCGTTGCCAACTGACGGTGCCTCCAAGCCTGAGGACGACCATTTGTCTGTGGCTGGCTCGTTGGCGGCATTGGTAATTGCCACTGTGTTGGTGTCGTTCTGTGCCGACTACTTGGTGGGTTCTATTGATGATATTGTGGAACTGTCTGGCTTGTCCAAGACATTTATTGGTTTGATTGTCATTCCAATTGTTGGCAATGCTGCCGAGCACGCTACGGCCATCATTGTGGCCATGAAGGATAAGATGGACTTGGCCATTGGTGTTGCTGTGGGGTCGTCGTTGCAGATTGCCATTTTCGTGACTCCGTTCATGGTGATCATTGGCTGGATCATTGACGTGCCAATGTCGTTGTACTTCTCCACGTTTGAGACGGCAATTTTGTTTGTTTCAGTGTTTATCAGCAACTTGGTGATTCTTGACGGCGAGTCCAACTGGTTGGAGGGTGCAATGCTCTTGAGTACCTACTTGATAGCTGCGTTGGCCTTCTTCTACTACCCAGACACTCATGCTGTTTAGGTGGAGACATCACCTAGTCTTCTTATCCTTGTATACTCAAAAGCATGATCGGTTTTGAAAATGCCCGTGTTCTCTCCGACATCGTTTGGATTAGTATCTCAGAGCTATACACTCCAAGGCATTACTCTTTTATGTGAGAAATTCTGGAAATTAAAGAAAAGAAAGTAATTTAAGCGATCATAATAGCAACCGAGAATTATGAAAAAGCCCAGCAACTGACAAGAAACAGACCTGCCAAGCCCATCCATTTATTTCTTCACAGCCACTTCCATCGTGGGTAATCTTCATCATAAATGTCCAAACGTTAGAATCAAAAATGCTGGACAGGGCCAGAACTATGGAAATCCTTCATGAGAGGAGATGGCGTTAAAAACCGAGATTAATGCATCTAGATATTGCGGCCATCCGACCCCATATTGATCTCTAAACTGAGGAACGGACTTACAAGCTATCTGGCTAAAAATAGCAACCACATCAACAGCACAACACGTAGCAGTACAAATTACAGGCCGTAGTTGCCGAGATTTGCAACACCAATTAGGGGCCGCAAGTAGGGAATGAGATTTAGGAGTGATACCTCCACAGCAAAATAAGAACATTTTTTGTACGACGATGCCTGGCTCCCCTTTTCTTTTTCAACTGCAACTAGCTACAACTACTTCAACATACCGTAAAGCGCCTTTCCACGGAGCAGCAATAAGATTTCCATGCTTGAGCATGCCGCGTTGCCCATGGCAACCTCCTGTTTACCACGCGTGCCTGTAAGAACGCGCGTCATGGTGACGCCAACACGCCCACGCATGCAGAAAGGGACGTTTTTTCTGCCACCTTATGCCCAATGTGGTAATGGTGTTGAAAACCTTTATATACCCGCAGAACCCTCCAGGGATTTTTCTCTCCTTGTCTGTGGTTATATCTTCTCCATATACCTTCGCTCTCAGTGATAGAATATCTTGCTGGCGTATGCTTTCAATGTTCGACAGGGGAGCCCTTAGACAATTTGCTCGTCAGCCAGTGTCGCAGGAGATGGTGGAGTTTTTGGCTTCCACAACCTCTTCGGTTATCCAGGTGAAGCCCACAGCCAATGTTTCGTCGAAAATGGGCTCGCTTGTGGTTACTCCCGTCACTTGCGTCCCCTTGACCACATTCATCAATAGGCTAATTGAATATTCGAATGTCCAGGCCCCAACCTTGATGGCATCGTTGGTTTACCTCAATCGTTTGAGAAACATTTTGCCAGGCAATGCTGTGGGAATGGAAACCACCCGCCATCGTATCTTTTTGGCTGCGTTGATATTGAGTGCCAAATCGCTCAACGACTCCAGTCCCTTGAACAAACACTGGACAAAGTATACCGACGGGCTCATGACCAACACCGAGGTGAACTCAGCAGAAAGGGAGCTCATTGGATTGTTGAAGTGGAACTTGAATATCACCGAGGATGAGTTGGTTGCCGTGTTGCAGCCGTTCTTGGTTCCTATCAAGCAGACGTTGCAGAAACGCATGCACTCGGAGTCGGCTGTCAAGCAGAAATACTACAAGTTGTCGAACAACCACAGCTCAACCTCGCTTGCGTCGCGGTCATCGTCAAAGTACTCGATTTTCTCGCATTCTTCTACCTCGTCGTATTCTTTGAAGAGCGAAGCTTCCTCATATGGCGACCTGTCACTTGACAGATTACCTTTAGGCGAGAGATCGATGTCTTCACTAAACAATAGCAAGATTCCACTTTCGAAAAGGACGAACTTTTCCAACATGCTACTTCCGCCGGCCCAGGTGCGCCAGTGAGCGTTTGTGTTACAATCTGGTGACTTTTATTGCATATCCTTCATTTCTCTTTTTCATTAATCAAGACTTGCTTCATTTCATACCAATATATTCATTTCTATACCAATACATCATAATTCAGGGAGCATCTACTGTTCAGGTATTCATAGTCATTTTCTTTCTGGTCGCCCCTGCTTCAATTCCCTTACTCCTCGACATCCACAAGTCTGTCCCTTCCCATTATCTATTACTATTAATGTTGATGAGGATCTTCCTTAGGAGGCTCCGGAGCAACAGTGATCATGGTGTCGATTCGCAAGATGGAAATACAGGCCTCCAACGCTGACTTCAACGACTTGATCTTGGAAACCGTAGGCTCCAACACACCTTGCAACATCTCGTTAACAATGCGGCCGTTGATCAAGTCCAACCCGTAGTTCTTATACTTTCTGCGCTTCAAATCATCCTTCATGGCTGTCTGTGCGGCAGCATGGTATGTTCTCAATTTGGCAATCAAGTCAGACGAGTCCTTTGCGGCGTTGACTGCCAACGTCTTCGGGATGATCAACAACGCGTTGGCAAACTCGGCAATGGCCAACTGCTCTCTGGAACCCACGGTGGTGGCAAACCTTTCCAAGTATATGTTGAGCGCAGTCTCCACTGCTCCTCCTCCCGGAACAACATTTCCGCTCTCCAACGCTCTCTTGACCACACTCAACGAGTCGTGGATTGATCTCTCCATCTCGTCCAAGGAGTAGTCGTTGGGTCCACGCAAAATAATCGATGACGAAGAGTGCTGCTTGGTGCCCTTGATCAAAATACACTCGTCGTCACTGATTTTCGTTTGCACAACCTCGTCGGCGTGACCCAAGTACGACGACTCAAACGTCTCCTCGCCCTCCAAGTTGGCCAAAGTGCCCACGAGAGTAGCGCCGGTGGCTCTGGCGATTCTCCTCAAGTCTTCCTTCTTGCATCTTCTTACAGCAATGGCGCCCACCTCAACAAACTCCTTGAGGCACAAGTCGTCGATACCCTTGGTGGTCAACACCACGTTGGCGCCGGCGTTGATAATCTTGCGGATGCGCTCGATGATTATGCCGTATTCGCGTTTTCTGATCTCCTCCAACTGGTCCGGATCGTCGATGTTGATCTGCACCCCCATCGCCATGCGCGCCTTCTGCAAGTTCAAGTCCAAGCATGCGATGCGGGCGTTCTTGACGCACTTGGCCATGGCCTGCGACGCAACCGTGCAGTTCAATGCATATCCGTCCACCAACATGGACTCGGTGGACGATTTGCCGTGCGCCTTCAAGATATTGACGGCCTTGACGGGGTATTTTGTCTCGCCCTTGGGATTGGTGGTCTTCACCGCCAACATGGCATCTACAACCATCTTGCTGAAGAAATCGGAGTCGGCGCCAATGATTTTCGACAGCATCGACGTCTTTGCAATGCTCACAATACATTCTTTGCCCAACTCGTTGACGTCCTGCGAGAGAACCTCCTTAATGAAGCGAATGGCCTCTCTCAACGCCAACCTGTATCCTGTAATGATGGTTGTCGGATGTATCTGGTTTCTCACCAATTCGTTGGCTCTCTTCAACAATTCCGAGGCAATGATGACTACCGATGTGGTTCCATCTCCCACCTCTCGGTCCTGCTGCTGGGCCAACTCCACCAAGATCTTACCTGCGGGATGTTGCACGTCCAAAAGCGACAAGATGGTTGCGCCATCGTTGGTGACGGTCACGTCTCCAATATCATCCACTAGCATCTTGTCCAACCCGACCGGTCCCAACGACGATTTCACGACATTGGCGACAGAGAGTGCGGCCATGACGTTCTGATTTCTGACGTCATCGCCACTGACTTTCTCGCCTCCGAGAAAGAGGGTATCTGAGCGAGCAGCTGAGTACATTGTAGATGGAGAAGTGAGTTGGACAATTGGAGAAGGAAAAAATGGCGACTTGTTGGTGCGCGCACGACGGGGAAGTTTGAAGGTGGAAGTAGGTGGGGGAGGTGGAGGAGGTAGAGGTTGGGGGACGCAGAGGTTTGAAATTGTAGAGAGAGATGGGATAGATGGATTGATTAACTGATTATGCATTTAATTTAGTATGTGGTATAGTTGAAACTAGAATTGAGGATGTCATTGTCTTGGAGGTCACTGAGTGCGACTAGTGGAATTATGAGAATGTGAGCATAGAAGTGGTGATAACTCAGACGGAAGAGCGAAAAGGAAATAAAAATATGGAGAGAGGGCTACGCTGGAGGATATTGTAAACCATAGAGTATGAGCATCCAAGGCTTTCAAATATTGTCCCTTTACGTCATCCATGAGGCTTAAGGAGGTGAGAATTCCACGGCAGACAAAAATAGACTTGTCAGATTTGCAAAATCTGATGTGAAAACGTGGGTACTTATCGCCACTGTATTTCAGTGGTGAACGTCAAATGTTGAACATCACTTTTGCGATTTGTAACCTTTACCAGAAAATTATGGTTATTGAAACCCAACAATCATTCTGATCCAAACCTAATTAATGGACAGAACAGATCATGTCAGGATCCAGCCATTACTGCCAAGTTGGAAATCCAAGAGCTCACTACTGGTCCCAAGAGGTTAGGGCCATGCCGATGGTACAGTGTGTTCAATCCAATGATCTCGTCCCGGGGTCAGGGAACTTGATCCACCAGGGTCCATGCACCGCAAGTTATTATGGACAGTTAGAAAATGCGGGGGCTTGGAACGGCGGTGCTTTCTCCCTATTAGTCGTCGTATTTCATAGATCACGAATAAATGACCGTTGCTCGCCGATTCTGGATCCCCCCCCCCCCCCCCCTCGTACCCAAAATGGCTTAGAATGACCAGAGTCACAAATTACAAATTCTTCAGAGTTGCAGACTACAAAAATAGATTCTTCAGATTCAAATGACAAGGACAAATTTGCACCACGGGCCCTATTAATAGTGCTTCGAAGGTAATACATAGAACACGAGAAATGTTCGGGTGCAAAGGTCCCCGTGCAGACAGTGGGCAAGATCACGGTTCCCACTCAACAAAGGACCAGCAGGAAAGTGGAGAATCTGCAATAGTTGTACCACATCATGTTGGTCGAAAAACATATACGATTACGAAACCTTTCCAAGCTAAGTCAGCTGGATGTATGCGGGCATTGAAACGGCGAAACGTGCCATGAAGTGGAGTCATTCATAGCAACTAAGCTTCAAAGTTTGCAAATACAGAGACGGGGAAGATTGCCATAAATGGGGTAACTATGGCGTGAAGAAATTAGTGGAGCTCAAGGCTACCGGCTGCAATGGGTCATTCGCTGCACGTTTTCGAGTGCACAAAGTGGCATTTTGGATCTGACGCACCCTATAAATATCCTGCAGCACTGTGCAGGGTGGCCGGTGGGTGCAAAAAACAATCGACTTGCAAACTATATAAGAAGGTGGAATAACTGGTCCGTTTTTGCTTTCTCATCACTAAATCACCCTCTCAAAAATGAAGTTAGCATACCTCTTTGTGGTCGCCACCGCTTTCGCCGGTCAGAGCTTCAACATCATGACCATCAGATCTGGTTCCCAGTTCCATAACCAGAACGTCTTTCATTCCGACAACAAGGTTTTTGTCGGCAGCGGAAATTCTATCAATTTTATTTTGAATGATGACGGCACTTTGTGTGACCCAGATAACCAGAAGTGGTTGGATATTGATGATAGCGGCCTGTGGATCTTTAGTGACAACTCCCGCGGTGGCTTTTCCATTGACAACGGCCACTTGATGCATAACTCCAAAGACAGCTTCATGGTTTGCTCTGACGATGACCATGTCGAGGTCGACAGTTCAAATCCTAACGGTTTAGGAATTATTATGAAAGTCATTAATCAAAATTCTTGTGACGACTGGATGCACCCTCAGGGTAACACTGTGACTTCCGAAGTCATTCCAGGCAAGCAATTTACTCTTTTCGCCGTAGGTAACAATTTCAACAATGTTCCAATTATGAAGGTGGATTCTCACCCACACGTGTTCTCTGTTGGAGGCACCGATGGCAGTGGTCTTGTGGTTTCCTTCCAGAGTGACAAGACCTCGTTGGTTGATCTGACCGGAAGAGGCGTTAACTTGGATCCTTCCACTGGTGAATTAGGTAGCGTTGCTCCATTTGGCCGTGCACCTGCTACTCCAGGTTTCACAATTCCTAATTTCTATTTAGCCTTCCAGAACAGCCAGGGCTGGAGCGCATGTCCTTCGGGAGTTAACCAGTTCTCTTTGGCCTTGAGTAAGTGTATCGGAGGCACAGATATTGTGTTGAAGGTGAAGTACGTCTAATGGTTTCTATTTTGCATTCTCGCTATCAGCTTGTTTCGTTTTGGCCAAGTTATGATGGTTGGGCCAAAGGTTTTTAATTCAGTGTTTATGCCCGTAATGAAATGGTTTGATTTTGCTCGATGTAAGTTTTCTTTTAATCGGCCAATTTGTGGGGTGGCTCTCGTTCGTATATGATCATGAGGTTCAGTTCATAACCTGTGGAGTGAGGTTGGCTGGTTTGGAATTGACTGCTCTAATTTTAGATTTGAAGTTCTTGATAAATGAGCATTCTCAATATTTCGTAAAGTTCCACGAAGAAGTAAGGCTTGATCAGAGATTATGAGTTTGCAGAGTAGGAGATATAGAGTGGGAAAACGATGACCACCAATATGAGAACCGAAGTCTAGAAAATGTGGAGAACAGGAAAAGGAATGATAGTTGGTCCTTTTCTGCCCGGTTTCTGAACCATGAGGAGTGAATTCACAAAAACCTTTCCCAGAAGACATCAGATACCGAAGCAATACAGGAGGGGTTAATTCTATTCCTCAGGTATCTGAATTGCCTTCCTCTAAGCATTATTCAAACATAGTTTGGTTCGAAGAGGGCAGTAGACGCAGGTTTTAAGTATATGAGAGTTCAAGCACGTAGAAGTCAAACGCAAAAGTCAAAGTACGTAGGAGTCAAATTGTTCTTGACTACATTACCCCTAAAATTACCAACTAGGAAGTCCTTAAGATCCAAATCTCCATTAAATGATTCCACCATTATATCTCCACCTCCAAAGTTAACAACCACACTTTGCTGCGAAATCGCGAGGCATTTCCAAAACTCAGTCCAGCCAGAAAATAACACAGTGCCGTTGCATTATTTCCCAATTATTCCCATTACGCCCATTTCTCGTTTCCCGTTTCCCAATACTCTCATTACTCCTCCCATCTTTCCTCTTTTCTCTTTCCTTCTCCGCTTCTACCTCATCTCTCTACTCTTCGTCCTGCACCGTTTTCTCCACATTTCACCATGTCTAGAGTCGTAGTCACCGGAATAGGCCTAGTCACGCCACTAGGGGTTGGCACCAGGGTCACATGGAAGAATCTCATTGCAAACCAATCAGGGTTGGTCTCCACCACCACATTTCCCGACTATTCCTCCGGGTGGGACCAAGTTCCTGCCAAAGTCGTCGGTCAGGTTCCTCAAGGCAGCATTAACGAAGGAAAATGGAACGTTGCAGACCACTTGGATGTAGCCGAGGCAAGAAGACTTGCTCTTTTCACCCAGTATGGGCTTGCAGCCACTGCTGAGGCTCTCGAGGATGCCAATTTACAAGAATTGGAAAACATCGACAAATGTCGAGTTGGTGTTGCTGTTGGGTCAGGAATTGGGTCGTTTCCCGATATTTATGACAATTCGGTCTCCTTTAGCAGCTCGGGTTACAAGCGAATCCAGCCATTGTTCATTCCCAAGCTTCTCACCAATATGGCTGCGGGAAACATATCCATCAAATATGGGTTTAAGGGTCCGCTTCATTCGGTTTCCACCGCCTGCGCCACGGGTCTAAATGCTATTGGCGATGCCTTTAACTTCATCAAAAACGACTATGCCGACGTTATGGTGTGCGGAGGAACAGAGGCTTCTCTTCATCCACTCGCACTCGCAGGCTTTGCTAGAGCAAGATCGGTGGCTACCGACTTTGCAGATGATCCAGTGGCGGCATCAAGACCGTTTGATGCCCAGAGAAATGGATTTGTCCTTGGTGAAGGATGCGGAATCTTGGTGTTGGAAAAATTGGAACATGCTCAAGCTCGAGGTTTCACCAAGTTCTACGGAGAAGTATGTGGCTACGGGCTCTCGGGAGACGCCCATCACATAACCGCACCCAAAGAAAACGGAGAGGGGGCGCTCATGGCGATGGAAATGGCGTTGAAGAGAGCGAATATCGATCCAGCAGACGTGGACTACGTCAATGCCCATGCGACTTCGACCGTGATTGGAGATCGGGCAGAAAACAATGCAATCGGACGTCTTTTCGAGCATAACAACAAGTTGGCTGTGTCGTCAACTAAATCAGCCGTGGGCCATTTACTAGGAGCGGCGGGTGCTGTAGAGGCTGCATTTACGTTGAAAGCATTGGAAACCAACGTGATTCCAGCTACCCTCAATTTGGACGACGTGGGAGGACACAAGGACGACGATCGGGCCAACTTTGAGAAATTCGACTACGTTCCAAAAGTCAGCAAGCAAAAAGAGGTCAACTACGCGGTGTGCAACTCGTTTGGATTCGGAGGAGTCAACAGTTCGGTGGTGTTTAGCAAAATGTAAATGACAAGCTAATGTACATATTCGTCAATGGGTACCACGCGGGGATTCACTAACAGCCCACCACCCGGTTCTTGGGGTACGAGAAACCTGCCATTTCCCACGACGTATGGTTCACGTTCATGTATGCGGCCAAGTGGTCGTTGATGTAGTCGGTGGTTGGAAATCCCTCGGGATCACATGTCATGGAGATGGCATTCTGCGGCTGATACACCCTCACGTAGTCCACTCTCATGTGCATGGGGAACTGCAAGCTGGGCCAGTCGATGTAGGCCCAGTTGTTGGAAATACCCAAGTTCATGATAATGGACATGGGTTCCTTGGCAATCCTTCTGAATCCCACGTTTCCGTTGGGTCCCAAAGCATACGATTGCACCGTAAACGTTGGTTCCTGGCCCACATACCAAGTGATGTATCCTGTGTCGTCGTCATTCAAGTATTCGAAGCCATATTCCTGGAATTTGTTGGCGTTGGGGCCTCTCTCGTACCAAGTCGTGTTCAACGTTGAATAGGCAGAAACAGCCTGCTGAACTGGGCCACCGGCATACGTGTTCATGGCCGTCACCTCGAAGTTGTAGATCTCGACAAAGTTGTAGTCTGGCATGTACCAGATATCCATTGGAGCGATCTGATAGGATTGCGAAACAAGGCCAACTTTCAATGTGGTATCAACTGCACCTTCCACAATATCGATTTCTGGGGCACCACGGCCAACTCCAGGATTGGGATGGTCTGCGCCAGGACATGTACATGAGTTAAGTTTCTGCCCTGGCAAGTACGAAATTCCATCTGGCGAAGACTGGTTAGCAGTAATTCCGGCATCACACGAGTCGTATGTGTAGGGCCAGACACCTTCAGTGGTGGACAAGTAACCGGGCCGGCCCAAATTGCCCATGGTCCACATTCCAGGCCACAACCCCGAGATATTTCCGTAGTGAGGCAACTGAGCCGAAACCACAATCATGCCCTGAGTGAAACAGAGTTTATTCCATGACTGAACCATTCCGGAACGATAAAACAAGTTGTGGTTCTTGATGGCATCAACGGTGATGTGAAGAGTTCCGTTGACGGTGGTGACAGCGTCTGGGTCATACCACTCCAAGTCCTTGGTGGCATAGTAGTTCAAGTCTACTGCCTCGAAGAACTGGTCGTCTCCGCTGTAAAAAGTTCTTCCCTCAGCATTGAACTCGTCGGAAAACGTCAACACCCAGTCATCTCCTGTTCTGGTTTTCTTGGTGAGCGCATCCTGTGGAGTATCTGGATCTATGAGACTAGTCCGGATCGAGGCAGCCAACGGGTAGTGGTACGCCGTCAAAATCTCGTAGCTTTCGGGTTTGAAGTGTTGCCCCACCCCGGAATATGTCAACACGGGAAATAAAACGAACACGCAGCCCGCAGCAAGAAGAAGCAAGAGGAAACCCACGAGACCCATGGCAGACCGTCTGTCCATCGTCTTCAAGTCATACCAAAAGCGATTCTTGTCGTACTCAGCATCGGCAAGCGGGTCCGGGTTGTGCAAGTAGTCGTCCACCTCCTTCTCGTCAATGTGGAGAGGAAACTGCAGTGCCGGATACCCTCCAAAGGGAGAAACGTCCATGTTGGCAGCAAACGGGTCCGAAACGGTGCCGCGGTTCAGGCTCAGCATCAGCAGGTTGTTCCGCGACTCTCTCGAGTACCCTGCCTTCTTGAAATGCAGAGCAAGCGACGTAGAAGATACAGCCCGAGAGTTGGCCAACAGTGGATACCTATTGAACTCCGCAGGCGGATTCACCCCGTTCACAGGCGGTGTAAGTCCACCTTTCAGGGCCGAAGGGTCATCTAGAAGACCTGTAGTGACGCCCTGGCGACCGGTGGAATTCTGCGACAGATAGTATCCTCCGTAGGGCTCACCATATGTGTTTGTCAGTTCGAGCAAATTTTCGGTGGGATCTTCGTCGTAGGCCGAAGACTCGTCATAGGATCCCTGATCGAAGGGATTCACAGGAGCATCATCTGCCAGAAACCCTTGAGGACTGTTCTGGGTAAGGTTACGGTTGGCCATGGCAGATTTTTACTTGATGGCTTGGAAATGGAAACTGGAACAAAACCACCCAGCGTGTGTACAAATGAAGTGCTGTGTGGAACTAGTATTCCTATAGGCAAGGGTGAAACGAAATGTTCTGTTCAGTCGATTGGCACCGGATAGATGTAGATTGTGATTGTGATGGTAGCAAGTTTGCGTTGGGAATGTTGGTGAAACTCGCAGAAGGATGGTCAGGAGTTGGCTACCCTAGAATCACAACGTACAGGTGGAGCAAGACTGATGTGCAAACGATGGAAGAAAATAGCCTTGAAGGAGCAACGAAAATTCTCACCGTGGATGAAGATTGTTGTACAGCCACGATCCAGTCCTTTTGTGTTCTGCCCGCTATGCAGATGATGATATGTAGGTTGCGGGATGCAGCTGCATGCAGTCGCTAGACTTGGCAAACCTGGCGACGCATTTGTCCACGGAAGGTGATCGGGAAGTAGGTGCCTGCGTCGATTGCAGAATTTGCGACAAAACACCACCGACCACTATTTCGTCTCCGGGGTTCCTCATCTGGGCCAACGAGGGGTCATGCACGGCCAATCCGGGGAAGAGGTACCGATGCGCACGCCTCATGGATGTTTTTGGACGCTAAGAAAAGCAAGAAAAACATTGCTCACGAACACCCGTTCACCAACAGATTCTTAGGGAACAGGTAGCCTGCATCTTCCCATGTAGTCAAGTTGGCATCCATGTACGCATTCAAATGGCTCTGGATGTAGTCGTAGGTAGGGTGAGATGCGGGATCACATGTCACGTCGATGGCATCTTGTGGCTGGTAGATTCTCACGTAATCGACTCTCAACTCGCACGGGAAATGGATTGACGGCCAATCAATGTAAGCCCAATTGTTGGAGATACCCAAGTTCATGATGATGGACATGGGCTCCTTGGAGAGCGGACGGAAGCCAATGTTTCCGTTTGGCCCTAATGCATACGAATGAAGCGTCAATGTGGGGTCTTCTCCGACGTACCATGAAAGATGACCGGTATTATCGTCGTTCAAGTACTCGAACCCGTAAACCTGGTAGTTGTGATCAAAATCTCCTCTCTCATACCACGTCACGTTGAGCGTGGTTGTACCCGAGACTGCCTGCTGGAAGGGACCTCCGGCGTAGGTATTCATGGTGGTGACTTCCAGGTTGAAGATCTCCACGAAGTTGTAGTCGGGAATATACCAGATATCCATCGGAGCCACCTGCAACGACTGGGACGCCACTCCCACTTTAAGATTTGTGTCAACTTCACCTTCGATAATATCGATTTCGGGAGCTCCACGGCCAGTGCCTCTGTTGGGATGATCTTCACCTTTACAAGTGCACATGTTGAGTTTCTGGCCAGGCAAGTATGAGATTCCATCTGGCGAAGACTGGTTGGCAGTGATTCCAGCATCACATGACTCGTACGAGTACGGCCACACTCCTTCCGTGGTTGCCATGTAGCCTGGACGGCCCAAGTTACCCATGGTCCAGAGTCCTGGCCACAAACCAGACACATTTCCGTAGTTGGGCAATTGGGCCGAGATCACAATCATTCCCTGAGTGAAGCAGAGCTTATTCCACGATTGAACCATTCCAGAACGATAAAACAAGTTGTGGTTCTTGATGGCATCCATTCTCATCACCAAAGCTCCCTCGGAGGTGGTGACGGCATCTGGATCGAGCCATTCCAAGTTCTTGGTGGCATCGTAATGGATATCGACGGCCTCGAAAAATTGGTCGTCGCCATCGTAGAAGGTTCTTCCTTCGGCGTTGAATTCATCAGAAAAGACCAAAGTCCAATTCTCTCCGTACTTGTTTTCCTTGTACAAGTATTCGGGGGGAGTATCTGGATCCACGAGACTGGTTCTGACGGCAGCAGAAAGCGGATACTGGTACTGGGTCAATATCTCGTACAGCTCATGTTTGTAGTGGGTACCAACACCAGTATAAGTCACTGCTGGAAGCACCACAAAGATAGTGGCCGCACCCATGAAAAAGAGAAGAAATCCAACAATACCCCAGAACGACCGGCGATCCATGGTCTTCAAGTCGTACATGAATCTGTTTTTGTCGTAATCGGCGTCGGCGATCGGGTCTGGGTTGTGCAAATAGTCGTCGACTTCTTTTTCGTCAATGTGCAACGGGAAAGACGACGCTGGGTAGCCGCCAAAGGGCGAGAACTCGGCGTTGGACGCAAACGGGTTCATCAGCGGTTCCGGGCTCGACGAGTACTCTGTGTTGGCGTTCTTGAAGTGTGACATCAACGAAGTGGAAGAAACCACTCGTGATCCAGCCAAAGTCGGATATCTATCGAACTCAGTGGGAACCTTGATGGAGTCAGAACCAAGATGAGTCGACAGAGGACCTTCCATTGGCGCAGGGGCCATTAACGGCGTGTGTCCCCCTTCATGAGAAAATCTGTCCAGAATGAGGTTTGTGGAAGTGCCGTTCTGCGACGAATATCCAGAAATAGGTATGAAAGATTGGTTTGCATCTGGCCTGGCAGGCCGATGCAAGCTATCCGAAGAAGCGAAAGATGAGTTCGATACTTCGTCGGACTGATCTCTGTCCAATTCGGTGGAGAACGGATTAACTAGTTCCGGCTCCGAATCCAACGGAGCGGTGGAGTTGAATGTCAAGTCTCTTGGAGCCATGAATGCAATGATAATAACGAAAGAAATAGACCTAGATCACAATTTGGTTACGGCGGAACAGCACCAGAGAGACGAATCAAGGAATATGAATTCTGGCAAAAGTGGTGATCCGACCGGTAATGGAGGCTAGCGGAGGAGGAAAAAACCGGGGAAAGTGAGCTTCGACGAATAAAGGACAGATGCAAGCGCTTCGAAAAGAAAAAAGATTCGTTTTCCTATTTGCTGATTTGCTTATGGTGCTTCCAGGCGAAAACATTTCCTGCCTGCATGTAGGCGACAAACCTGCGGGTGCCATGTTTTTAACCTTCGCTACCAGATAATCCGGCGCGACATTTTTGCCGGCCAAGGACGAAGTGTCGCTTCTGCTGTCAAATTCTACTGACGAACTTCGGGCCCGGATTATTTAGAAAGCACGCCGGAAACACCATAAAAAACCTCCCA
Source organism: Sungouiella ezoensis (assembly GCA_030569115.1). Taxonomy (NCBI): domain Eukaryota; kingdom Fungi; phylum Ascomycota; class Pichiomycetes; order Serinales; family Metschnikowiaceae; genus Sungouiella; species Sungouiella ezoensis. Next base: position 15,261 of record JAJMJY010000015.1, read on the forward strand.
TTGCTCTAATTGAAATACCACAAAACAGCATTGATCGCTTAGGGTCAGTGAAGGGGCTTCTAGGTCTGGTATTGTATGCAATACCAGATAGCAAGGAAATGCCCTTGTGTAGTCGGGGCGACGGTGTGGAATATGATGAAGCTGATGTGTAGGAATGGGCGACCAACCTCCACAAAAGCAATTTTCATTTACGTAGAGTTTACGGCTGCCTTGCACTCATGGTGAGTTATATGGCATGATTGTTATCTAGGCTCTATGGGCCGGGGACCAAGCAAAATCTCTTTCTTGGTTCCCATCAAACGTCAGATCGCCTATGCATGGTGGCAGTGCGCGGGTGTCAGAAGTGAATTCTAGACAATCGTGGCGACATTTTTCTGGTGTTGCTCCTGTCACTTGTCGCTTTTTCCGCTCAACTGCATGTCAAGAGTTGGGGTTTCCGGATGCAATTTTCCACTGGAACCTATTGTTTTTGCAATTATTGTCAGAGTTATTCGCGTCGTTGCTAAACAACAACAGAGTTATATTTAGAAGTTTGCATGTAATAGAAGATCTTCCTGTACCCATATTTGACATCGCCTTCTTTGGTCGTTGCTTTTTTGTTCTTGCGATCCTCCTACTGTTTGGATAGTCCATCACTACCAAAGGGTTTCTCCGTAGGTTTCTCCGACTTATCCGGAGAGAGATCCCTCGAAACGCGATGCTCTACGAGTGATCCACGATTCATCCGTAGAGGACCTGTCCTGGGTCCCGTTTGGGGCCCACTGTGAGCCCCCCTCGATTCACCATGGCGCATAACCAAGTTGCGTTGATTTGGATCAGCGGATTTACTCCTGGAAAACAGTACAGCCATCTACTCCTGGTAACAGTTCAGCGATTTTACTCTGTGTCTATACTTTTCCTTTATTTCTTACCTTTGAACTAGCAAATTCTTCAAGAATGAAAAACATGAACTTCTTTGAAAAACACTGCATAATTGACTAATTAGTGCGTCATCGGCAATGACGCTGTAAATTGGGCTCATACCACTGATCTTGAGTCTACAACCGGTTTCATGGCCAAACAGCAATCTGAGCTGGAAAGAATGGCAAAGTCAAAAGTTGAGGGAATCTATGACTATGATGAGAACTTCTTCTGTGAGAAAGGAGCCAAGACGGACTTCTAGGATATCACTTGGGGATCACCTCTAGCCGCGCAAACTACGTTAGTGGCATGTTTTGCTGAATATTGACGAGATGTGTAGCCAAAACTCTCGATACCCAGTTCCTCCTTTTTTTCTGCATCAACATAGACCCAATAGATTGGATTGGCTAGTCAGGAGTTAGGTATTCCAGTCTATCCAAACAGTAAGTGTCGAATTCATGAAACTCATTTCCTCCCATACACCTTGTAACATTCCGCGTTGATCGTTCGACCATGAACACTTCAGAGATGGATAATTCTACTTCCTCCAGTGTTTACTGACAATTATCACTCAATTTTTGCCGGAATCGCCGTAGCTTATGCTAACCATACCTTGTAGCAAATCTTACGTGATAGATATCGTTGTGGGGTGCTTATACTAATCGAAGAAACAATTAGACATCGCTAGCTTGCCACACGCATAGCCCAGATGGTGATCAAAATTAAAGAATTTCAACTTTTCTATGCCAGTTGAAGTTAAGCCACGTATCTCCTGTTTTGCTCTGGTAGTTTACCTACATCGATATTACTTTCTTCAATATTAGTTTCATCAATCTTAGCTTCATCAATCTTACTTTCATCAATCTTACTTCACACCTATCATAGTTCAAGCCAATATTGCACGAACGCCAGAATTGCTAGCAAGCATCCTGGATATGTATGTCCCTGCCAGAATCGGTAATCCATCAGCTACCCTCCATATCTTCATCTCCCCCGTTCAAGAATCCATATTTTCAACTCCTTGCATTAGCATAGCCTGTTGCTACTTCCCTACTTGTATGTGATTTACCTCCATTCTATACTGGAGACGTTTCAAGCCAACAGTAATCCTCCAGCAATTCATCCTCTTTCTCAAATTTCCTCAACCGCACCAAATCTCCACACTTCTCCATACATAGTCCAATCTCCAACTACAAGTATTCATCAAAAACTCACTAAACGCAAAATTCTAAATAATCAAACTCACATCCCTGCTACTAGCATTCCATCGCCAACTCTCATTCTATTCCGAACTTCCATTCTCTTCAAGAAAGACTATACACCCGTACACCGTCGGCCTCTTATCTGACTGCACACGCGCCTCCACTATCATCACCACCTCCAATCAATCTACAAATCACCAACCAATTCGCTGTCCCCTGTCATTTCATTCTGTGAATTCCCCATCATGTCCAGGTACGACTACCGAGAAAACCCCGAAAGGAGCGTGGCCAGCGACACCTTCCTATCGCGAGTATTTGGCCTCCGTTCCATCTATAGCCAACTTCACGATAATTACCAGTTTTACGACCCCGATGCCGATAATCAGGCCAATATTGAGTTGGACTCGCTGCTCATGCATTCGGAAAATCCTTCTAATTCACGAAGCCCCGAACAGCCTCGTCAAGATAAGAATCTCTTGGATCTGGACCTGGATCTGGATCTCTCTTCAGACTCCGATACCCCGCCGCCGCCACTAGTTGGGCGGGTTGAAAGCTCGTCGGCATTTTCCCGTCATGCGGGGGCCCGTTCGAGCCAGAATACGAGCACCGCCCACCACGGAAATGACGATTCCTTGCATCTTAACGATATAGAAGAAGATTCGCTAATCAACGACAACGACGTGGACAGTCTCTACACAAAGCCGCTTGCACGGTCGTTGAAGTTCGAGTTGCCGAAACCCCCGCGGGTTTTTTCTAAAAATTCGAAGAACCAGGACTTGGAAGCAGGTCTTCCATTGTATCTGGTCAACGACAACATTCAGCATCGTAAATCTCCGCAGACACAACCACCGGTATCTGTTCACACGCAATACCAGCGGCTGAAGTTCAGAAACCGCTTGGTCATTCCCAAAAAGGAGCGGGCGCTCTACCTTTGGGCCAATGTCGTCAACATGGATGAATTTCTCATCGACTTGTACTACTACTACCGGGGAAGAGGTTTTGCCAATATCGTGATGGGTCGGGCAGTAGATATTCTGATTTTGGTGTTTATTTTGACCTTCACCACCTTCCTCAAATGGGGCATTGACTACGACTATTTCTTCAACGAATGGTCCTCGAACTCCTCCGTCAATTTGACGTTGAAGGACTTGATTATTCCTCATTATTTTTCCACCCGAGTGCCGTTTTCCATCAAGGTGTTCCTTTTTGGGTTTGCATGCTACATTGCTCTCCGCCTAGCGCAGCTATACTTCGACTCTCAGTACAAATTAGCCGAGCTTCAGAGCTTCTACAGACATCTCCTTGGAATCTCCGACGATTTGGAGCTTATGACTATTTCTTGGTCCACCATCGTGGAAAGACTCATGAAGCTCAAGGACTACAATAGTCTCACCAGCTCTAACCCTAATCTTCCTCCGCATTACGTCAACGACTTGAACTCCAAGGTTCGATTGAATGCTCATGATATCGCCAACAGAATCATGAGAAAGGAGAACTACATGATTGCGTTGATCAACAAGGAGGTTCTCGATCTTCTGATCCCCACGCCTTCCATTTTGAGTAGCATTATTTCTCGCCATTCTGTGCTCACCAGAACATTGGAATGGAATTTGAAGTTGTGTATCGACAACTTTGTCTTCAACGAAAACGGCCAGATCAACCAGAATATCTTGAAGGAATCTTCTAGGAACCAGCTTTCACAGGAACTCAGCTCGAGATTCAAGATGGCTGCCATTATCAACTTGATTCTCTGTCCGTTTATCGTGTTCTACTTTGTTTTGCTCAATTTCTTCAGGTACTTCAATGAGTACAAGAAGAACCCTTCGTCGCTCGTTGGGCTCCGGCAGTATACTCCCTGGGCCGAATGGAAGCTCCGAGAATTCAATGAGCTACCCCATTTTTTCATCAAAAGATTGCATCTTTCCATCGGTCCCGCCAATACTTATATCAATCAGTTCCCTGGAGGATACTTGATCAACAATTTGATGACTTTGGCCAACTTTGTGTCTGGAGCATTTTTGGCGGTTCTCGTGGTGATGGCACTTTTATTTGAAGATGAAGAGCACAATTTCTGGTCTTTCGAGATAACCGAGAACAGAAGCACCCTCTTCTACATCAGTATATTCGGTACGTTGTGGGCATTGACTTCTGGGTCGAACGTGTCCACGGTGACAAACTCAGCTGAGAATTTGAATTCGCAAGGTGTCTCATTCTTTTATGACCCCGAGGCCAGCTTGAGATATGTCTCCCAGTTCACGCATTACTTGCCAAGCTCATGGAACGGCCGTCTTCATACGGCAGAAGTAAAGAAGGAGTTTTGTGAGCTCTACAGCTTGAAGATCATCATTATCTTCAATGAGATTCTTAGTGTGATTCTCACACCCTTTGTTCTTTGGTTCAAGATATCCAACAACTCAAGCGCAATCATCGATTTCTTCCGAGAATACTCTATTCACGTCGATGGTTTGGGCCATGTGTGCTACTTTGCAATGTTCAACTTTGAAGAAAAGGACAAGAACATGATGTTTGATATGAACAAGAAGAAACACAAGAAAAAGACCAAACCAAAGAAAGAAGACAGACCCAAGTTGAGGAACTCCGATATCGAGGAGTCTTCAGACGAAGAAAGTGATCCAGGTTTGGGTGAATTCTATCAGGATGACAAGATGATCAAGTCATACATGTACTTCCTCGAAAGCTACGGAACGCAAGTGAAGGGAGACCAGAAGAAAAAACCAAAGAGATCGAACCAGTACAAAGCCGAATCGTTTGAAAACGGCGGACTCCCAGCTAAGATCGAACCCAAGTTCCCAATGGATAGTATATATGAGTCAGCGTTTGATTTGAGAAATTTCCCGGAGGAGGATTCAGCGCCTAAGCCCAAGGGAAAGAAGGGAGTTTTGGGGATGATCAACCAATTCTCGAAACAGGATACGGCAAGATGAGTATGGTATATATAATTCGATTTGTTAAAGTGGTTGACATGTGAATGGCAATTAATTTCACTACTCTGATTCAATATTTCGTTTCTACATGTACCTACCCTTTCCTTTTTTAACTTTTTTTATTTGTGTGTATCTCACTATTCCGACTAGCACTTTGGTGGTACTTCTAAGGTGTGCATCTCATTGGAGTGCACATTTTTTTGGAGAAGAGCATCGCATCTCAATCTAAGCTAGAACCAACTGGACCAAGAGCCAAAAAAGAAAGTCAATAGCTCCTATCATGGCAGGCTCTCAGTTAAAGCAGTTGAAAGCTGCACTCAAAGAAAAAGGTCTCGTGGGTCAAACAAACATCAAGAGAAAGAATAAGAAAATCGCACCATCAGAAACTAGAAGAGACAAAGAATTGAAACACCAGGAAATCAACAAGATCCGAACAGAATTCAACCAGTTTGACCAGAGAATCAACAGAGCCAAGCATGACTTTACGGTAATCCTGGGAGGCAAGTTTGTCAAGGCAGGATCGAAAAAGCATAATGAAACCTCAAAGTCCCACTCGGGAATAGAGAAAGCAATGCAAATGGACTACAATGCACAGAAAAAGGTGAAAGGACGCACGGGAGGAGTGGTGGACCGTCGTTTTGGAGAAAAAAACCGCAACATGACCGAGGAAGAGAAGATGTTGGCGAGATTCACTAGAGAAAGACAGTCGAGCTCCAAGAAAAATGCATTCTCATTGGGCAGCGATGACGAATACGTCGAAGACGAAGGACTTTCGCTTACCCACTCTGGAAAGAAATTAGACTTTGCCGACTTTGAAGAAAGCGATTTGGGTGTAGAAGCCAACCCAACGTATGTGGATGAAGACTCCATTGAGCCTCCACGGAAGAAGTCCAAGAAGGACGTCATGGCCGAGATTATTGCCAAATCGAAGTTCCACAAGAAACAGAGACAGATGGAATTCCAGAAAACGCAGGAGGAGATCATGGATTTGGACTATGATTTTGCTGATGTGATGAGCGATCTCCGCAGCCAAAGGCCAGCGCAAAACGGCATGATTCCCAAATCTAAAGAGGACATGGAGTACGACTCCAAGATCCGGGAATTGACATACGACCGAAGATCTGTTCCGGCCGACAGAACGAAAACCGCCGAGGAGTTGGCTCTGGAACATGACGAGAGAATGAAGAAGTTGGAGGCAGACAGATTGACGAGAATGCAAGGATTGGAAACGGGCGATGCCGATGCAGACGATTTAGATGATAATTTTTGGGGTGGAAGCGATGACGAAGAAGGTTTTGCGGTGGAAGAAGAAGAAGGAGAGAATGAGGGATCAGAAGAAAGTGAAGATGGCCAGCAAGAGGAATCTGGGAGACCGAAACGGAACATTATTCACTCGATGCCTTCTACTCATGAGCAGTTTGTCGAACAGCTCTCCATGCTCGAATCTTCCAAAATCATTCCACATATCAAGAAAATCGTCGAAGTTTACCATCCTAGACTTGCACAAGGGAACAAGGAGAAAATGGATACCTTCGTGGGCATCCTCTTTGAGCATGTCTTATACTTGGCCAACCAGGAAGAGTGTGACTCGAAATTGATCGACGATCTCATCAAACTCGTTAGAACCATGGCTGACCACTACAACCAGGCGTTGGTGGAGACGGTGAGAGAAGAAATTGGGAAAGTTCAACAGAGAATCGTGGACAGGGCCACGGAAAAGAAGGATCTTGTGTTTTTCGTTGCGTTGGGCTACATTTTTTCGGCCTCCGACCATTTCCACTTGGTGATCACACCCGTGCTCATCTTGATGAACCAATTCTTGAACAACTGCATCTCCGACCTTGACTCCATTACTCTCCAGTCGATGGGCCAGGGCTTATTTGTTTGCGATGCTCTCTTGAACTACCAATTTTTCGCCAAAAGATACGACCCGGAAGTAGTCAAGTTTGTGGAGAGATGTATTTTGCTTCTTGTGCCTGAAGCGTCCAAAATCGGGCCCACGCTCTCTTCTAACCAATACAACGGGTCAGTTCACAGTCTTCCCAAGACTTTCAAGCCAACTGCTGGCGTTGGATCTGAGCCGTTGAAAGTGCAGCTGCTCTTTGAAAAGATCAGAAAAAGTTCAGAAAACGAATTTAAATTCCGCCTCTTGGCCAAAGCATTGGCCATCATGGACCGTTGCTGCACGCTCTGGAGAGAAAAGTCTGCCCTCATTGAACTTTTGCTGTCATTCCAGGCCATTTTGAAGCATGTGGTCAAGTTCTTTGCTGTGGAACTTCCTGTTGCAAATGTGCTTGGGCGATTCAACAAGCTCAACGTTAACATGGCCAAAACAAGAAAACCATTGAGGTTGCAGGAGCACCGACAGATGGCCATCAGGACATTTGCACCTAAATTCGAAGAAAACTTCAACCCAGACAAGAAATCTTACGACATTAATCGTGAAAGACAAGAGGTGAACAAGATGAGGGCACAAATCAAGAAGGAGAAGAAGCTGACGATGAAGGATCTCCGGAAACAAACGAGATTTGTTGCCAGACAGCAGATTGGCGAGAAGAAGCAGATGTATGCGGATTATCACCGGAAGATGTCGAATATTGTCAATTCGATTTCTACGGTGGAGGGAGCCGAGAAGAACGACTACGAGAGAGAAAAGAAGAAGAGGCAGCAGCAGAGGCGGTGAGGATGTCGATGAAGTGCCATCATTTATGGGCATCATGAGCAACAAAAACAGCAATAAAACCTTAACACCTGAACAGCAATAGTACTTCGCAAGCAATAACACTCTCCATACTTTACCTACATCAATACATCACAGGATTTAGTCCTTTTCCCCAATCTCCAATACTACATCTTATAATACATGGTAGATATATTCAAAATCAAAAACAATTATTTAGCCTCAGAAGGAACTAGCCCGTTCTATAGTACAGCGAACACCAGTGGTGTCTAATTGCCAACCAAAGCAAACAGCCACATTACTAGATTACTTACACCTGCGCAACAGAAGGCACTCCCACTCTTGGAGTCGAAGTACGTCCGCCAAACAATCCGCCCTTAGCAATGGAAATGGCCGAGAACACTCCCGAGGCCAAAAACACAAAGAACGAAATGTAGAGGAAAGCAACCGAGGCCTGGGCCTTTCTACATCTGTCAGTCAGACCCTGGGCAATGTTGTTGCTGTCCAAGTAGGTGTGGTTGGTACACGAGTGCACCCGGATACCGGCGGCAACTGCAGTGGCAGCAGCAAAAGTGAACACAATGTTCAAAAAGTCAAAGATGACCAACACTACCGGCCAGGCAAAAGCGGCAAAGAAATAGGCCAAAATTCCGTAGAAACTGGAGGTCAAGATACCGAAAGACGAGGCGAAAACGGCAAAATTGACCTGAGGGTTCTGCTGCCAGTTAGTGGTGGCAACAAGAGAGGCGGTTAACCCGAGAGCAATCACCAATAAAATGAAGTTGAAGATTCTCAACACAACGTCTCCGATGGCCAACATGGTGGGATAATTTTGGGAATATTAGTGGGAGAAGTGGGCAAGAGAAAAGGGAAAAACGAAAAAACCAAAAGGATGTAGGTGGGGACAATTGACTAATTATATATGACAGACCATAGCAATTGGAAGAACATTTAAGGGTATTATGCATGGAGCCATTTCGGGGGGCCGGAAGTGGATTGTTTTTGTTTCGGCTGAAACGGTTGGGAGTTCCGGGGGGAGGGACCCACACACCGGGGAACAATAGCGGGCCCCGGTGCACGGGTGCAGCAACCTCAAGGTGTACGGGTGCAACGTATACCTTCCTCATTTTTGCAGCAAATCTCCCCATACTACGTTTCTCTCCCACAATCTCTGGTTCATTTTTCCTATTGTTCATTTTCTCTAGTAAAGTATTCTCTCGCATCAGATGCCAATCGCCTGGAGAAAAAATTTCTTCACGCCCTCGTCACACGCCACCTCCACAGCAGTTTCTCCCAGGTTGCTTACAGCGTCAGCGTCTGCCCCTAACAGTACCAAAAGAGCGCCTAAATCAGCATATCCCTCGGCTAATGCGTGATGTAGTGGTGTCCATCCATCCGAATCTTTGGCGTTGATGTTTGCTTTTGCAGCCACCAACATCTTCACCAACGGCTGGCTACCAATGGCGGCGGCTCGGTGTAAAGGCGTAATACCCTTTTTATCCTTGACACGAACTGAGCATTTGTATGTATCAATAAGTTTTTGAACTAGGTCATAGTGGTTTTTCGATGTGGCCAAGTGAACAGCAGTTGTTCCGTTATTGGTGGCGAGATTCACATCGGGCATGGGCTTATTCGCCATTAATTTATCAACAATGTTTTGGTTGCCTATAGCTGCTGCTATGTGGAGCGGGGTCCAACCAGATTCGTCGGTAAGTTCGTCGATGTCCACCTTGACAAATGGGAGGATAATCAGCACGATTTTCTCGTGGTCCATGGAACATGCCCAATGGAGGGGTGTTCTGCCATCGTCGTCTTTAGTAATAGCCAACTTTGGGTTTTCTGCCAAGAGACCTTCGACCGTGAGTGGCTTATTGTCTCTGGCAGCTTGATGAAGAGGAAAATCTGACATTCTTGGACCTGCGGAGATTGCGGTTGAGCTGCCTGCAATTAGCTAAGTGAATTTGGGTAATCTTAGAGGTGTAGACCAACAATGCACCTATTTGAGAAACCTTTCCTGGCTTGTTAACTATATCTTTGGACTGTTCAGACTTCTTGTTCTTGTTCCTGTGGGCCACCAGTAATACACCCGTACACCACAGCTAAGAAAATGGCCCAATTCGTCTAGGAGCTTGCACGCAATTACTAGCCACGGCAGACCATAACATAGGAACCGGAAATTGAACACTCGATGAGTATATTTTACTAATTGAACTCCTTGTGGTGTCGAAATTGCCGAACCGGACCTAGCGGAAGTGGAAAGTCACGAGGGCATATACACAGGACTGGGGGTACCACCGAGGGCAAAACCGAGGGCAGAATGACCATTCCAGAGTTGCCCCATCTAACCGGAAAGTTCGTGGGTAATTTCTCTAAACGTCATCGTCGTCGCAACTTTATGCTGGGGTAGCAATTTTCACTAACAAGGAGTGGATTGGATATTAGCCCTGCTATTTCAATTTCCGACCATTACCGATATCTGATACCCAGGTTTCAACAGTTTCCGCTAATCCTCCGCTTGAATTTGCCAGCATGTCCGTGAAATGCTAGTTCCTTCGGTAAAGGGCTCGAAGTGCCCACAGAAATCCTAATTGAGCAGATTCAGGTCCTAATACGGTAATCCATTCCAAGAAAGAACTTTCCTAATCTGGAAGTCAGCCAGTACAGAACTCAACGAGTGGCTGCGAAAGTATATTTAGAATGATTGTCATTACAAGTCGTGGTGTGTGCAAGAGTCTTATTGGTTGTATTTTTCTGAGCGTCCTGGAAAGTTCCAGCTCCAGGACACCAATCAGTCTGAATCGGAGTCGCTGGGTGGATTGTTGAAGAACGGCGCTGCAATGATCTTCATATTACCATTCAGTTGCAATCCTATGCCGATACTCTCATTCAACCCGTTGGCTGATACATAAGAGTCGGTGTTCGTGAGCGACGTACCAGTTTGAGATTGGCTCGAGTTGTAGCGTCCGATTGGTGTCGTTTGTGTCATGCTGTACTTGTTGGATGCACCAGGAATCCTTAGAATAGAGTTGGACGTTTGTGAAGTCAGTGGATGACGATTGGTGGTCAGTGTGGATTCCTTTTGAAGATTCTGCAAATACTTCTGATAGTCCGTTACTGAGTGTGTTGACATGAGTGAATTATCGGACGACTCGCTGGATGTATTACTCAAAACTGGCGCCAACATGTTGTTGTGTGGAATCGCCGTCATGTCAGTACCCACTCTGTCGTGCGTCATGCCAATTTCAGAGTCTGACCCAGAAACGTAATGGTCTTCGGGAGCTCCCGGAGATGACGAAGAATTCAGGATTTCCTTATCATGAAGGTTGCGCAACGCCCATTCGTTGCTTGGAGGAGTCGCAACACCGCCGCAGGGACCAGTGACCATATTTGAATAGTCAATAGTCCGACTTTTGAATTTGGTGGAGGCTCTGGAGTTCTCACAATTGAGGTACATGAAGTCAACTTCTTCCAATTTAAGTCCCTTCGTCTCGTACACCATAAAGTACACGAAAAGGGTCCCCAATGCATTACAACCACCCCAGATAAAGAATATTTTGTTTCCTAATGCGGCAGTGTGCTGTCCCGTGTCAATCAAGTATGGCGTGATGTATGCAAATGTGAAGTTCACCAACCAATTGGAGGCGGCCGTGATTGCAACTGCCTTCTGACGAATACTGATACCATAGATGTCAGAAGCAAGTGCCCAAACTGCACCACCCCAGGTGGATGCAAAGCATGCAATAAAGCAGCACGAGAACACGATACTCACGTAAGATCGGCTTTCCTGGTTCGCTACTGTCACTCCGATAATGGCAATGATAAAGTTGCAGAATGACATGCCAGCCCCACCGAAGAGTAAGAGCTTACGACGACCAACGATATCAATAAAGATGATTCCCGGGATAGTGAAAAGAACATTAACCAAATAGGTTATAAAGGATATCAAGTAGTAGTTGTGGACTCCTGTGGAAGCGAAGAAATTCACTCCATAGTAGAAGATGAAGTTGATGCCTGAACACTGTTGGAATGCATGGACACCCATACCCGTAATAATTCTTAGAGTCTGTTTATGACGACCACCGCCCAGTCGGAAACAGTCCAATAATGTTGTTTTGCCAAATGACATCTCGTAGTCATAGTTGGCCTTGATCTCGACCAATTCTTCAATTAGGTCGGGATCTTCGTCCGGAAGTCGTCGGAGTTTGCTTAAACTTCGAAGGGCAGCTTGGATATTGTTCTTTTGGACGTAGTAACGAGGGCTTTCTGGCAAGAAAAGCATGCCAACACATAATGTACCGGCCCACAAAAACTGAAGTCCAATAGGTATACGGTAAGAGGCGGACGAAAGAATCTTTCTCGTGCCTTGGCAAACCGCCAGGGCTATTAGAAGACCCCAGGTAATAGCCCATTGATACGTGAAGACGATAGAACCACGGACCCACTTCGGTGAAGCTTCGGCCTGGTACAACGGGACAATAGCAGACAAAATGCCCACAGCCAAACCGGAAATTGCACGGCCAGCACATAGGAGGGCAACATTTGTGGCCAGTACTTGTAGGGCGTTACCCACGTTGAAGATGACGGACGAGGATAAAATGATGGAAAATTTTCTTCCGTACGTATCGGATAGTAACGGAGCCACCAAAGCGCCTACAAAGGTACCCAACAGCAAGATGGCGGTAATGAGAGCTCTCTCATGCACCGTGAAGTTTGTGTTGTTCAGGGGAATGTGGCTCTTCACGTAGGTCATCTCCATGATATCGTTGATGAGACCAGTATCGTATCCGTAAAGGAAACCACCCACAGCGGCCACTAAACCAACAATAAAAGCACTATTGGAAGACGATTTTTGTCGCATTTTCTTGTAATGTTCCTCCTCTACGGTACTATCGTAGAGGAGACTTCCCATTTTGAGCCGTAGGGTCGTCAAGAACATGACTTAGAGGCCAACCTGGATAATACACACCAGTTAACGGAGCCGGGGTGCTTAGGCAAACGAAATATAGAGCGAAAAGTCGCGGTTCTTTGTTTGGTTGGTGTGTGGTCCTGGTTAGAAGTTGGGTTGAATGGTTTCCTGTGACATTATGGGGAATATGGCAAGCCGCTGAGAGTACATGCAGGATGGTGGGGAAACGATCAGACCCAAGCCAAAATTGGAACTCCTTTAGATTATGGCATGCCGGAAGAATGTAAAGAAGCAAGAGCAAAAAAACCGATCTGTGGCCGAGTGTGTTGGCGTAGGTTGTCGGTTTTCGATGTGCAGTTGAAGTCCATGACGACCATGTGGAGAAGATTTAGGCTTCGCTCAAGAAGCAAAATTGAAAAAATGGGTTGCCCCGCCGGAACAAAAATCGGATGCTGATAACCAGACCCGATAATTAGAAAGTAATACAGGCACCCCGTAGATAATCCCATTCAGACACTTTGCCCGTGGTGAAGCGTAGCCCGTTAATATCTCTGTATTCGGAATTTTTTTTCGCAGTTGCAGTCGCGGGTTTCCCTCGGTGTCAGTGCCTAAAAAGAAATCCATACTAGTACCACGATCTAAAGTGGCAACTTTTGAGTAGGAATTCCAAGAATAGCCATAGACCACACAGATCTCGAAAATCAAAGTTTGTAACCGATGTAAGCTTGTTAGTTCAGATGGGAAAATGGAAATGACCGGTTCTTATCCCCGGTTATGGAGTGCCTCACGGGTTCCGAAATAGTATGGCTGGGGAATCGGCAACATGATAATATTCAGCTTATAAGATGTTTTTTTATCCAATTCCTTTGAACTGGTTAGATCTTGGTCGCCAATCAAATTTTGGCCCCTCATTTCCAACGTTGAGATCACTTGTAAATGCATCGGCGGCAATTTCCAAAGGTAGCCACATTCTTGATTCCTATCAGCTGCATTTCCATAATACTAGGAGCTTCCGATACTAGTTGGATCTAACAGATCAATTCTGAGATAACTGCAGGAATTATTGTGATCTTCTTCTGGACCACTTCATTCTTTTTTATCAAAACAAAGCTAGTAGCCGCCCGTTATCGCCAGAAACAGCCTCCAACATTTATCTTGAGAGATATGGAATAAATTCTACTAAGCTCTCCAAATGTGACCCTTTCTCTCAGATTTCCCACTCAAGTTCAAGTAAATCTAACAAAATGAGCCAAGAACGTGTCTAAATTACTCCATTCGGAGAGAAAAGAACTCCAAAATTTTAAGATTAAGCATGTAAAAGCAGAAAGAATATAGTGGAAGGAGAAAAACGAGGGATAAAAAAATTGAGCGCTCCCGCTTCCCTTATAAAAAGCTGCAAAAACACTATATATAAGGGTGCCATTTCCCAGCAAAATCCTCGCCAAAATAGTTTCCCCATTTACACCCGTACACCACACATCATAGACCCTGGTCGCAAATATACTGCCACTGGGTTATTACTTCTAATAAAAAATCATGGCGACGGTTCATACTGAAAGTTTGCCTTCTCTGGCGACTTTCTATATGATACACACAATTCTTCTCACCATTTTTTTCCTAATGTCGATCATCCGGAATATCCAGTTCGTTTACAACAAGGCATGTCTTCGATTTTATTCCATGGCCTATTATCCGAATAAGACGCCCCAGGTGATTCGAGACGACGTGGTGAAACTCAACAAGATTCCTAAGCGTGTCAGCTGTATAATCAATTTACGAGCCGACGAGGAGGAAAACGGCGGGCTCGAGGGCCTAGTTGCCGACATTTCTGAGTTGGCTGCGTGGTGTTTATCAGCGGGCATCCCTACCCTTACTATTTATGAGTATAACGGCGCCGTGAAGAGTAGCATTCCCGAGTTGCAGCGGTCTATCACCAAGAACTTGCGGTCCTACTTTGGTGTTCCCGTGCCCTCATTTTGCATCAAAGTTCCCCACGCCAATATCACTCTTACTGTGGGCGACGAAGGTGTTGCTCCCGATCTTGAAATCAGTCTTCTCTCGCGCGTGGATGGCAAGCCTACTATCGTGGAGCTTACCAAAACAATGAGCGAATTGACTACTAATAGGGAGTTGTCTGTGAGCGACATTACCGTCAAGTTGATCGATGAGGAAATTTGCGAGTTGGTGGGGCATGAACCTGACTTGTTGATCTGTTTTGGTCCTGTTTTGGACTTGCAGGATTATCCGCCGTGGCATATTCGACTCACCGAGATGTACTGGGAGCCAGACAACAATAATGTGAATTATGCGGTGTTTATTCGGGCGTTGAAAAAGTTCTCTCACAGCAAGGCTAACTTGGGCAAATAGCCCTATTGCATATTTTAATCCGTCACAGTGGTGCCATTGCATGTGGAGTAGCTAGCATTAATATAAGTTTTACGGCAGTTGACGGTGTAACCGTCGACGCGTAGAGTGACGAGGCTTCGCAAAGATTGTGGTTGCGCCTTTGCTATTGCACGAACGTGCCTCTCAAATTGTTTACGGGGTAAATGAATCAACAACGTTGAGATTGAATGCCAATCGCAATATTATTGAACAAGAGGGTCTGCCACATCCAGAGCTTCAATATCACGTTTAAAAAAGAAACAATACAACAATTGATTTACATGAATGAGAAAAGTGAACTGAAGTTAATCACGTACTTTCCAGGAAAACTGCGACTGACACCAACTTTGACTATTTATGTTACTACTAATTATTACCTTCAGAGTGGGCTGAGGAAGATCATGAAAATTAAGGCGGTCATTTAAGGCCATAAAATTTGTACCATTCTATGGCAAGCATGTTCAATCTTGCCAATTCTCTTGCATTTCAAATGTTACCTACCTCAGACGAACACTGATAAGCATTCACTCACGATACAAAGGCTCACCCACCTTACACAACGTTCGGGATTCATACCTGAAACGATCTATTACCAATCTATACCTAGTGCGACTCAAGAACGAGAACATTCCTCTCACGGAACTCAGCACCATATCTATAAAAAACAAACGGGATGGGTATCATGGCAAGTGCTATGAATCCAATAAGACTTCCACCCCAATGCACACCCAAGTTCTCGAAAAGTTGGGATGTGAACAACGGAAAGATGGCAGCGAAAAGAGAACGAAGAATAGTGTTGGCAGCAATGGCAGAGGCTGCGTACGTTCGGTTGGTGTCCACCAAGTAGTTAAGACACCCTTGGAAAATATTCACGAACCCACACCCGGCAAACACAATGCCAATACATGGCACAATCCAATGAACACTGCTCCAGCTTGTCCAAGCAAAAACAAAAATACCAAACGGCATTGTCCATGCGCAATACATTAACGGAGGAAGACGCTCTTCTGGCAAGGGCTGGCCCTTGTTGGCCACGACCTTCTTTCCATAGGCTCGCCCGTATGCGATATTGATGGCAAGGCCAAAAGTCACACCCACGGCCAAAGATATGTTCGGCAAGGTTGCAACAGTGCCTTCCCAGCCCCGGGTGATGAAAAACACCTCATGGAGTCCTGCTATCATCAAGTAGTAGACACCAAAAACGTAACTTGCAAAGAGAGCAACGATAAAGATCACCGGCGATACGAGCATCCTGAAGGGCCGGAGAAGATGCACATGAGTCAATTCTCGGGTAGTGAGCTGCCACTCGTCGTGGGAGCAGTGAATGGCCCAATTGCCGGTTTGAATCCTTAGCCATTTGGCTGCATTGGCTAGAAGCACCGGCTTAAAAGTCTCGGAACAGGCATACTCGCACACAACGAACAAGATGATGTTGAGCAAGCCGCAGAAGTACTGGGGGTTCCGCCAAGCATCAGGGCCGGAATCCGCTTCTATCAATAGAGAACTAATGGTAGGTCCAAATGAGGGACCATTGGACACGAAAAACGCATAGAATCCCAAGGCCATGCCCCTCTGGCTAGGGTCCCAGATGTCAGCCAAGACACCTCCACTGGAAACAATGGGTGCACCTGCGAAGAACCCTGCAATAAATCTGAATATATTGATGGCTGCAATGCTGGAGCTGCACGCAACCACAAAGGTAAAAACCCCCGAGATCAAAAAGGGTATCAACACTCCAACCTTACGTCCGTACACCTCGGATAGTGGAGCAAACACCATGGGTCCGAATGCAATTCCCAAGATGTACAAAGTGTTGGGAAGTAGCGACACTTCCTTGGATACTCCAAATTGGTCCTGGAAGATCTGGGGAAGACTTGGGGCGGACATCGAGGTGGAATTTAGTTGAGCAGCATATGTGATGGTTCCAAAGAGCGCCGTGTGGGCTAGCTTCTTCTTCAAGGGCCAGTTCATGGGATTTAGCTCCGAATGGTTGGTGAAGGTAATGCATGAGTCATCATCCATGACATAGTCATCTCCAAGACGAGATTTTGTTTCATCCATGGTGAGAAAAGCTGGTAATGAGATATGAATCAGCTGTGCCTATCCATAAACGGCTATTTATTGAGATAACCAGTGCAGATTCATGTATTTTATAGTATGACACACCGATGTTCGGATCCGCGATGACATGCTACCGGTCGGACATAGAGGCGCATCTCCGAGCACACACACCGAGGTGTGACCAGAGGGCCACCCAAATTTTCAACTTGGGGAAAGTTGACAAGTATGGGGGATAGTGAGTGGAGGAATACACCCCATGTCAAAAACTCGTACGGGAAAGCGTTCTCAAAGTGTACTTTTATCTATATCCTATCACATCCGAACACTGGGGGGATCGATCCGATGCGAGCCGTACGCATCCCACCTGTCTGCAACACACATTGCCCATAGCAGCAATCAATCAAACCACCCTATACAGATACCTCGCCTCCAGCAAGAACAAGACTGAGTCGGAGAAATCATTGTTTGGAAATGGTGCAGCTAGTTCTTGAACTGGGGTGCGGAGGTTTTCGGGGACATATTGGTGGCAGGAGTCGTAGTGAGAGATGATTTCCTCGAGCGAGCTGCAAGCTACTGCCCCGCGACAGCTATATTCATTGCACCACCAGATGTGAGTGTCTTGGAAAAAGAAGTCGAAATCTGTAGAAAAGATTGTGTTGGATACATCTGAACTGTTCACATGGTTGATTTTGGTTGCGCGAACTTCATTCATTCTAGTAGCACCACCAACTTCATTCATTCTGATAGCATCACCAACTTCATTCGTTTTGGAAGCTCTGCTAACATGGACACTTGTTGAAGTATTCAAGTATGTGTTCGTGAAGCTGGACACTTGTCCCAACGAATTCACATCCATGGGAATATCAGTTGCAGGCGACTCATTGGATGCACACGATGTTTCATCAGTGCTCAAACTCGCTTCGCTCATACTAGGAGATTCCCAAATAGTGGGCAACCTGGTCGATGAGGAGTCTAGGGAGACCAACTGAGTCCAGTCAAGGAAAGTGTCATCCGGTCCGAGCTCCGGGCTCTGGGTCTGAGTCTTTGCCAACGTCCTTGTTCTGTCGCTGTAGCCCTTAGTAGAGTTGTTCCTGTGTGCAGCCAAATGTCTGGAGATCTGCTGTCCAGTATTGAATCCTTTGCCGCATTGTGGACAAACATGAGGCTTTTCTTCCTTGTGGATGAGCAGATGAACCTTCAAGTGAGAATTGCGAAGGAATCGCTTCCCACATCCCGGGAATGTACACATGTAGTTTCTCTCATCAAAATGAGAACGAAGATGTTGTTGTGCCAAGCATGGACGGCTATAGCGTTTGCTGCAGCCAGAAAATTCGCATGCGTAACGTTTTGGTCTCATTGCTTCTTTTGTGCAGCCAAAATCCTGAGGCCTTGGAGTCCTTTGACGAGTGCTTTGCATGATGAAGAGTTATCTGAGTGGATACACTGACCCAGACATGGGAAGATGCCATAATTTATAATTTTTACTTTGTTGCATCATAAAAGCGTCGAGTGGCATTCGGTGACTCGAGCCGAACTCTCGCTAGTGCCGTGAATACTGCAGGAAATGCTCGGACGACGTTCTCTGTACGGAAGTTGCCCGACAACTGCAACGTTGCCGTGGGCCAATGAAAACGGCCAATATGTCGATGACGTAGGTTCGAGATACCTGCGGTCCTTTTTTTCTGTGCGTCTCATTGCTTTTGGGACGTACGATCCCCGTATCTGCCGTGGATGCCCCACATCATCTCATGCGGAACCGTCGGACTGCTTGAATTAGGGTATTTTTGGCGTTCCGAGCCCAAATGTCGACCCGAAGTACTAATTATTTCCCTCATTTGCGTTTTCGTGATGGACTATGATGTCACGGTCTGGGGAATGCCGGTCTAGAGAGTTTTGACGTGGTCTAAGCGATCCAGACCGAAGAGAAGATTCTATAATTATCGTCGTATACTTTGCTCTAGTTGGGAATTTAAAAGAAATCAAGATGTGAGAAAAAATGGTTGCATCGTTCGCATTGTTCGCATCGTTCGCGTCTTTCAAATCGTTACAATGTTCGCATCACCTAGCCATTGATGAAAATTCTGTCAATTATCAAGTTGAATTTTTGAACCTGAGTTTCCTACTGCCGTCAATTCTTGATTCAGCCATCGACTCGTCTTTCAATTCTCCAGACTTCAAAAGAGTACCAATTTACGTATGCCGATCATTGTGACATCAAACCTTAATGTTGCGAAAAAACTAAAACCTGCAACCCATGACGTATGCACATCATCAACCACACGAAACCCCCCCCAGAAATCATTACGTCTGTACCGTATCTGTAAAGAACTCTAAAACTATAATTTCTCTATCTAAGAATCCAACAAGTGAGACATTAAAAACAGGTTGCATTCATTTCTCATTCTACAATAATGCAACATCATTAGTCGTGCTGCTGCTAGTCCCATTCGCTGATGCCAAAGATGACCTTTTCAACGTATTGCAATTTTATTCCCTTTTCACAAGATGGTAGACGTGCATAAATTATCTACACAGAGGTGGTGGGTTGCCTTCTGGAAGCTTTATCGCCGTGTTAATTCCTTATTGTTTCGATAGCGAGTCCTATCGTTCAGAATGCGGCTATTCGATGCGCTTTCGCTTAACAATAGGTCGAGGTCTAACGAGCCACATGCGAGTTATTATTAGAAACGGCTGATCCAATTTGTGCTGGAATTCGAGAAAATTATTTTGCGTCCACCATCAACTTCCATAAAACGTATAGAAGCGGAGAAGAAGTGGCTCTGTGTAGGAAAATGCAACGCGAGGAGGCGTCGAGCATCTTCACATGTAACCTCTTAATACAGAACTTACAAGTTCCCCACAATAGAAGTTTTATGAGTTTAATGTGAACAAGAAAAGACTATTCACAGAAAAGTTCTATTTGGAAAGCGTAGGGTAAACTCCAATAAAAATCTCTAATTATCTCGATTACTTGGCACGATACCAAAGATCTTAGAAAGTAGAACAATGAGCCTTTCAAGCAGTCGAAGAGAACACTTCGTTACCGACAACAGAACCAGGATAAGTCTAGCAAAGAGTGGGTTGATAGTTGATCCCCGGGTTGATCGAGACTAACCAGAAACGAGGAAACAACTTCAAACTATAAAAGGAAGAACTTTCTGAAACGAAAACACTGATGGTGATAATCTATTACGCATCATTTGCTGGGTTACCTTTAAGAAACCGATGAGAAACTCCGAAGACAACTCCTATAAATCAAAGTATCTAAGCAGAGCCAACTTGTCCATGGCACTAGATAAATATATTTACACTCAAATACTCATGAGCTTTCCATTTCAAAACCTACTTCAGCTCATTTCCCAACATATTTGTCGCCTCATCCACATCCATACTAGTACGAAAGACTTCCTAATTCCCCGTTACGGTCAAGAATTCCAGGTGAACGTAAGTATGGATCGAGATAAATGTAGTTCTCGCATCTAGCCTTGCAGATGTTGATTTTGCTCTCGAGATGCTCTCGTGACTCTTTCAAGGTGGTGGCCTCGATCCATTTGACAGTTGCATCAATAAACTGGACCGTCAACTCGTCCCTCTGCTTCATAAGGTTGTTGAACATGCTATCAGGATCCTTCCGCCGACTGTTGTATACTGTAGGCTCCACATAGGGCGGAATAATGTCTTTTCCTCCAAGAGACTTGGGAATATGTTTGGGATCGATATACTTCTTCAACACATCAATTCCGCGGGTGAACACCATCTTGTCCCGCAAGCGAGGCTTCATCCACTTCACGACAATGTTCCATACCAACGAAAAGACACGAGGAGCATTGTGCATGTACACCACTTCGACGGCATCAGGATACCACCTCTGAAATGCCTTTACTGCGAATCTGATAGCTCTGAAGTCGGCATTCTTGAGGGTAAAACCCGTTAGATCGAAGATAGCGTGAACTCGGTCTTGTCCCGATTTATAATCTTGGCACTTTAGTCGACCCCATTCGAACATAAGCGCAATGTACTGGTCGTAATCTTCATCGGGACAATTGCTGCGAATGTGATTCTTGGTACGAACGTGAAGCACGGGACATCCACTACGCAGACGTCCTCGGAAGTACACTTCATTATTCCGCATGATGTTAACCAATTGGGGCTGCGTTCCTTCAAAGAATACGTGTGCATCACCTTTGTTGACCAAGTCGTCGATACAAACCTTGTTGATTCGCCAATCTAACATGGCTGCGAGTAGCTTCAAGGAAGCTTTGACGTCAAAGTCAGAATACCGCAAGAACCGAAGAACAATGTTGTCGATATTGTCGTTCCGGGCCATTTCCCATAGACTTTGGTGCAAATCTTCGGGAATGTACTCGGCCAAAAGAGGATGTGGCTCCTGGTGGTATAAGGAGAACACATCGTCGTCATCTGCATATCTTCCTGTCTCGAGCAGGTAGTAGCAGCTTTTGATGTTGTTGCATGAGTTCTGCAAAACAATCGACAGACCTTCTGAGTCCGCGAATTTGTGCACGGAAACAGTCAGAGCAGGGCTAGTAGAGTTGGTGGTCATTTTGACCGAGCTGACCAAGCCACCCCTCTTTATGTCTTCATTAGTTAGGTGGATTTGATAGCCAAACCACTTCAATAGAATCGCCCACACTTGCTTTAGAGCAATCTCTTCGCTGGGCAGCAAAGACCAAATTCGTCCAGGGTGAATGTGGCTGTGAACCATGGGGACGGGCATTTCAGATTGAAAAAAATGATTAAAGAAATCCTCAAGTGCCTAGATGGTACTTACTCATGTCAATGCCTCTCTGTTTAACTGATCTCAGGTGCTACTCCATTGTTCCCCACATGAACCTTGCATGCTCGCGCATTACACGTTATGTAGGATGCACGAGATACTTAAGGGGGTAACGGCTTCTAAGAAAAGAAGAGTTTTCGGATTACAAACGTGGTGCTGACCTCCTGGAGGTTACATAATTGTTAAAATCAAACCCTTTTCCCAAATAAATCCCCCAGAGATGTATTTCACTGAAGCTATGGTTATTAGGACCCTCCGACAAATTTACCTGATTCGGGAAAAACTTTGAGGCACTGCATCCTTTCGTGCGTTTTCACTCTACATGCTTTGGGATATGAAAATTACAATCATCCGAGGATCCCCACTTCTCGTTCGGGACATACCTATCACAATGGGTATCAGAATTCCTCGTGTCTTGAGCTAGAGAGATGTTATATATCCAAGCTTCTGATTAGGTGCAACTCGCCAATCTCAATAACTTTTTCCCTGTCCATTGTAGAACAATGTCTTGACGTAATATCGAAAGTATGCCATGAAATTGGTGATGATTTACGAATGTTGAGACCTGCTCGCAAAATTCTTTAGATCGTGTCCTAGATCCACGTCGTATTTCCTTTGCTCTTGTGATTCTACGCCTTTGAGAGTATCACCGTATAACTGTTTTCTTGTCATTAACTTACTAATAAATATTCACCAATTCTACCAACCATACATCTCGCTATGGAGACAGACCTCTTCAACATATGGATGCGTGGGTTTGGCGTTGAAAATAGTAGCCTGGAACTCCGAAGCAAGAGAATTGATCGAACGTCTCATGGACAAACTTCCTGAACTCACAATCAAGTTTCTTCTACGCAAACTCTTCTGAAAACTTCGTCCCACTTCCAAAATGTTGGGCTTTCCATAGTAGACCTTGGCACCTGAAATGATATCGACTTTTTCATTATAGCCATCATTTGTCACACAGTGAATCTCAATGGTGATTCTTCCCTCTGCGAGATCCACCACCCGTTGAAGTTCGTCGCGGATCCAATCAAGTGCGTGAATGTCTTTGACTATCCAGACGAAGTTTGCTTCCTGGGTGGTGATCTGCTTCTGTGCAATCGCAGTGAGATAGGGTAAGGTTACCGAAACTCCATTTCCAGTAGCAAACAACATCACCTTGTCAAAGCCACTCACATCTCTGGTCGTTCCACCATAAGGACCATTCACCAACACTTTCTTCTTAACCACCGCCGTATCGAGCAGCTCAAACATCTTCTTGGTTAAACCTTTTTGCGGAGCAACAATAAATTTCAAGTGCTCTTCCTCCTTCACACTGGCAATTGAAAATGGATGATTATCAGCAACATTGCCACCAGGAAATCTCAACAAACAATGCTGTCCAGGCAGCCACTTGAGCGAGCCAATGTCGTAAATTGAGATCTCAAAAGTGCTTCCGTCCATCTTGCGGATTTCTGCACTTCTAGATCTGGTGACACCGGAGGTAATTCCACGGTACAATAATTGAGCCATCCACAACGCCAAAGTGACCCAAAGATAATTCTGCATGCCAAGCATATCGTAGACATGGACCATTAATGTTCCGAAGAATCCGCATCCCATCATCCAGTGGAGGTGGAACGATAATTCGTAAAGCTGCTTTCTGATCTCCTTTCTGAACATCGTGCAGAGGAGAATCAAAAGAACTAGCGGTGGGATACCGCTTCTGTGCATTGGATCCTCAAATGCCACTGCCAAATTGGCCAGACCTCCTTCAGCAAGAGCCTGATGGATAAATGGAACCGCGTGAATTATCGCAAGAACCAACATGGCGACGCTGACGAACTGGTGGATCCAATTCAATTTTTCGTAGCCTATACCCGTGAGCATCGAGATTACATTCGATTTCCCGGACAAAACAAAAATGAAGGGAACTAGAGATGCGGCCATGATACCTGCCCTCACTGATAAAGGTGGAGATCCAAACCCAAAGCATGCTCGGTACCAGAAATGGGGAATAAGGCAGTAGCAGAGCAAGTAGCCCGAGGTCAACATAGCGAAAAGAAGATTTCCCACCGAAGCTGGAAATGAGAATACCTCAATCAAAATCGATGGTGTGGGCAAATATCCTAATAAACGGCAGTAACCAGTAATCACATAAATTAGCGAAGAAAAAAGTCCAGAGGGAGCCCTGTGGCCAGAAGCGTACCTTCTATCTTTGAATCTGAACCACAAATGCTTGACGCAAGCAACAAGAATGGTTGCAACACCAAAATACACAGTAACCTTACCATAATGAGACTGGTATGTCCATGGAACCTGGGTCTGAGATTCTTGTGCGTACATCGTATAGGCCGATGTGTCCATGTCGTTAAGACAATCAAGACCTTTGTAGGTAACGGTCATTGGTGATGGGGAAGAAAGTTATTGGGCATTATCAACTACTTGTAGTTGGTGAATCTGGCGAGCAAATAAATGAGCATTTTACATGTCGCATTTGGAAATCCACCATGCGGCTTGATTTTGACATGGATTGTGTGCAAACGATGTGGTTCCATTGGCTCACGGCGTATGACAGATTTGATGGGTGGGCGATCTAAGTGGGGACGATTTTTCTTGGCTTCCAGCGTCTTTAGAATGATGATCTGAGAGATAAAACGCGGAACACAAGTAGTGAAGACACTCGAGTGAAATTGAAGACTACTTGAATTTTACAACTTAGTGAGCATTTAATGCAGTAATCAAGATAACTGACCGTGTATCTACCCGGCCGGACCACACTAATTTAGGTTTATACTTGCGCAAATATCATCGACGTAGGACAAGGAACGAGCATATGTGAATCCCCAAATTTCATTTTGCTTACAGATTTTTCTTCGATTCAGCACCCACTGAAAATCAAAAATGAGTGGCTTGCGAGGTGTCAGGCGGGTAAGGACGGATATACTTAGCAACCTCTTTTTTGCTTTTACAGTTAAGATTTAATAACCATCTCCAAGCTCAAAGACTTCCTGAGTGGACGCACTTAGATGGATCGCATGGGGAAAATCTGTGCTCTTACAATCCAAATAAATACATCCATCGTAAATCAAGATCGTATGTGGATATAGCTGGTGATGTACATGGAGTACGTTCTTCAAACTCAGCAATTGTAAAATTCGAGTCCCTTGTCATCAGAAACGTACACTTGTACACGAGAAGAAATCACCAGCTCTCGAGATAACTCACGCTCTTCACGTCCCTCAGCTCTTACATTCAATTTTTTTCGGTCCGTGAAACGATCGACAATTCCAAATAGTCATTGACGTGAAAGAAGGGAGACCTATATCCAATTTTCCACCATATTGGTCCGTCAATCTCAAAGAAAATAATGCTCCCGGAGTGTTAAGCTCAGGAATTTTGATCTCGAATACCTCTCCAATTACATAGTAAGAATGTCTAATGTTGGAGGAAATGTTAATTTATGAGGAACCTCGGTAGATATCATGTTCAATTCTTTTAACTCTCTAGGAAGTTTCGTCTTGGACAGTCTTTTATTGGCTGACCCACAGCCAACGATGTCTCAAGAGTTGAGGGTAGATGCAGTTGCAACTTGTTGCAAGGTTGCAACTAGCTTGAAGTACGCTAATGCAACATTGATGAACTTTCTGCAAATGATTGTATGCACAGTCCATAGCTTCTTTTAGCCAATCATCTTTTCTGTTAGTAGGAAAACTATAGAGATTTCAATGTTTTGTTGTGGGTTCAACAAAAAATTGCGAATGTTACAGTTTAATCCAACCTACAGTACACTCACAATTCTATTTTCGAGTCTATCTTCAAGCATACAATCCTCCGTCAATGCCGACAGTCGTGCCTGTAGACGTAGCAAGCTTGCAGAGAAACACAAAGTGTGCCCCTGTCTCGTCAACATCTGGCAACTTGTTGATGGGCGACCTCTCAATTGTCTGATCCACTCTCTCTTGAGGAAACCGCTTCCCCCAATCAGTCATGAGCAATCCAGGACAAACAGCATGAACACGTACTTTTGGACCTTGTGATTGCGCCAACATACGCACCAAATGGATCAAGCCCGCTTTGCTCACGGCATACGGAATACTGGATCCATACACGATTCTTCCTGCCAAAGAAGCAGATACAATGAAGGTTCCACCCTCAACGTTGGTGTCAAAAATCTTATTGGCAGCACGGAAGAGGAAGAAGTGTGTCTTGATGTTTGCCTGGAAACATCCGTCCCACAATTTATCGTCCAATGCCTCCAAATTATCGTATGGCACCACCTCAGTCCAACCAGCATTGGAGATAACAATGTCCAAACCGCCCAACTGTTCAGCAGCCTCCTCCACCAATTTATCGGCTGCAGATGCTCCTCCAAACACATCTGCTTGGATCACGACAACTTTTACGTTATTTTTATTGCGGAGTTCTTGTGCGAGTTCCTCGGCTCGAGCTTTGGACGACGAGTAGTTAATGGCCAAATTCACTCCTTCGGCAGCAAGCTGGTGACACACAGAGGCACCCAAACCAGCAGATCCGCCAGTAACGAGGGCATTTTTATTTTTCAAGTCGATCATGAAGAAGAATAGTAGTTGACGTTGAAAGAATAATCGTTGAAATTTGACAGTGTGGGCCGGCTTGAATACAGGAACAAGATAGGAGATAAGCTGTTAGCCACAATTGACATCCGAAAAAAAAAATCAGAGCATGTAGGCTAAAGCTCCTCGGCAGATAAGTCTTTCTTGATCATAAACGGTTTTCCCCGCCAATTGATCTCATGGCCCGCCATGGCAATTACCCAAATAGGCAACGCCAATAGTTCCCGCATAAGCCAAATCTGTAGCCATTGACTCCAATCCCTCGTCAACGGAGCAATGGTGTGGAGCCAATGAAGCCCATGGTAGGAGCCATGGATATTATCCACCCACATTCTGTATTGCAGGCTATCGCATGCCAACCAACATGCCATATGGAACAAAAAGAAGTACCAATTAAACGTCTGGTCCCACAAGAGTCTAGACACCGCCAAAGTGCCAATAATGCCACATATTAAGGACTCGGTAGATGGTTCTACCAATGTTGCCGCTTTCACCATGTACTTGCGCACCCGGAGCCATCTCACTCTTCTATTGATGTATTCTCGGATCGAATTGGATTGATCTTGCGACATTAGTGGTTGCACCACCAAATCTCCCGTCAACGCCGTACGTCCGTGGCAATACTCCCACAATGCGATACCAATCATGTTGTCTTCACCGATATATCTGGCGAAAAACTCGATCAGGTGACCAGGACCTTTGGCAGAGATTCTAGCAGCATCTTGACGCACAGAATCTTCAAGGAAAAAGTGGCAGTCTTCGTAGGGAATGCGGGAGACAGCGAAATCTAAGTCCAGACGGCGGTAAATATTCGATTTGCCATTCACACAGGGCGCAATCGCCAAATTGTTCAAACTCACGTAGAATTTACTGTGGGAAGTGAACAAGAACATCTCGTCGAGCAAACTGCCCTTTCCAGAGCGTTCACCGTCTAGAGCTAGTGCCAAGGGCACGTGATGCACCAACTTGACTGGACGGCCAGAGGCAGAGCCCACTTTTCCGCAATTTGTGTTGTTGGCCAATGCCAAAATCAGATTGGCCAATACATTTGGAGATGCCCAAACGTTCAGGTCCATGATCCACACAATGTCATGGGATGCACGTAAGAATCCCTTGGCGAGATTGTTGACTTTGGGGTTGGGCCCAAAGTAGTCAGTTCCCGGCTCCGAAACGAGAATCTGGGCGTCGATGTTCGGATACTTATTGACCAACATTTGGAGAATCGGAATGGCGGGGTCGGAGGCCTCATAAACG
Organism: Sungouiella ezoensis; assembly: GCA_030569115.1. Lineage (NCBI taxonomy): Eukaryota > Fungi > Ascomycota > Pichiomycetes > Serinales > Metschnikowiaceae > Sungouiella > Sungouiella ezoensis. Next base: position 42,966 of record JAJMJY010000015.1, read on the forward strand.
CAAAATAAGACCTGAAGCTTTCCTTGGGGATAATTCTGAAGAAAAGACAGCTCTAAACACGAAGTGAGTTCGGGATCAATTCCCTTGATCGGACGAATAATGGTTACTGGTTCAATGTTCTCAAGTGTTCCATTCGGTAGCGGGGGAGAACGGAACGATTTTCGAATGCAGAGGTAACCCAAAAGGGCCACGGTGAGAATGACGGCGTACCATATAAGAAGCACGTATGCAAGAGCCACCGAGGCAAACATGGTGGATGAGAAGAGAATTTGGAAATTTTTGAAGTGATCGGTATTGTGGTACTGCAGATACTCCGGGTCCTCTGGAACTCTAGCTATGAAATAAGACGAGAATATGGGGAGAGTGTATGTCTTAAGGTAGATGAAAGGATTTGGGGAAGATTTTGGAAGATTTGCTTGCGCAGTTCCGTTTTTTTCATTTTTTTTTCTGCCGAGGTAGCCGTTGATTGTGTCTCACTTGACGTGTTTTGCCTGCATCAGATCGGTCCAATTTATGCCGACCCGTGCACTTGAGCATGACCAGAGAAATGAGGGAAAAAGAAGCGAATTTTTGGAAAATAGAGACAATGGTGGAACGAGTGAGGGATTCTGAGGGTGGAGCCGGCTTGGATGTTTTTGTGTTTTCTTGGCTGTACGGTGAAATAGAGGAATTGTATTCATGGTTTGGCTGCAAGATCGTAGATTCTAAGAAGGGCCACAAACAAAAAAAAGAAAATGGAGAGATGCAAGAAAATGAATTTCGAGATCGGGAATTCGTAGAGTCCTCAGACAAGTTCCGTTGATTTTTCTTCAAGCATGAGTAATGTTCCCTCATATTGAATCTGAATGGATTATCCATACTCAACTTTGGATGTTCATCCGACGAAATCAGTGTAACTTTGAAATGTAGAGCATTCTTCAATATTACTTCCCTATAAGGCAAAGGATGTCATGTTATGTCATGTTCATGTTTCTTTCCGATAACGTGTTAATATTTCCGATGCAATCAACGTTACCAAGTGCCACAACCGTTCTATTTACGTTTCTTTTAGCATAATGTGGATGAACCCAAGTATGATTTCCTTCTTATGCGTAATCGACAAATGCCATCATCTGGATTTACTAAATTGCAAGTGGGTATCATTCTCGCGTAGTGAAGTAGATGGACACTTTGAAATGTTGTTGAGATGGCACCTCAAGGTATGTAGCAAATCATTCCCCATCGATACAATGAAGTATTGAATAAAAAAACCTAATTCTGGATAAGTGAATATTTTTTGTATTTGTTCCGGACAATGCTATGTTAGAGATGGAACAACGTCAGGTGTGGCCAACACTTGCAGGAGTAATGGTGAGTCCTTATCCACAGCATCGCCTAGAATGGGCAGACTTATTCATGTAGTAGATTAGGTTCGAAGAGTTAATATCGAAGTACGTAGTTGATCCTTTAAACATAGCTAAGAGGGGCCCATTGAATACTAAACCTGCGAGGCTGTGTGGGTTAGCAACACTTAACACTAGACACTAGACACGCCAGGCACCCTTAGGCAGGCTGAGTATGTAATAGGGAAGAATGGAGTGAGCATTAGACAAGCAAACTAGATTCAGGGACGATCTGTTACAATTCAGTGAATCCGTCGAAGCAGAAACCTATCAATTTGAAATTTGAGCGTTCATTTCAAAAGAATGAGATGAGAGGAATTATCACTATGCTATATACTCAATACTTTAATTTGCAACCAACTTCTGCAAAGACGGATATATTTGAGATCGAATATCACATTCCATCATGTGTTGCAATTTCAGATTATACCTTCGATGAAAGTAATCAAATAAAGCTATTTCTGGGTTCAAAATTTCCTCTGTTTGCAATTCTCCATTCTTCCTACGTTTGTCTTCAATTCCCTACGGGTATCTATTCTCCAGCTTAAAGTGTTCATATTTACATCTTTTCGCACTATTTCACATTGCATAGAACAAACGACCATTCAAAATTCCACTCTCCCTAACTTTCAACTTTCCTAACCACTCTCATCCTGCAAGTTCACCCCGCTAATTATTAATATGTGTTGCACACGATTACATTTTTCCGTTTATTCAGCAAACTTTCATGCTACGAGCCCCGTCCACCTTCACAAGCCACCTCCACAATTTAGAGTACTATCTCAATACAGTCCGACTATGGCAATTCCCGACAGCCCATAAATCGCTGGCAAATTCAAACTAGCATTCCCAATTCCTCCCCTATCTACCCACATTCCAGTTCTGTAGCCAAGACACAACATCCTAGACACAACATTTCCGCCGTAAATACTCTCTTTATTCCCATCTACTTATCCAAAAACTCTCAATGTATCTGCTCTAATTAGTAGAGGTTACGTCATCCAAAAATTGCCGACCGTCTCGGTACTCGCACGTGAAAACATCTCCACAATGCCCAACCATTCTCCTACTCTGCCCCTCCAAACTCCCTACCCTAAATCCCCCAACCTCGGCGGGACAACCGTGGGACAGCCGATGCACACCCGTACCGCCGTGGACCTCGGCTCAGCGGCACCCCACACAATTTCGCACGGCATGGAAAGATATATAAAGGCTCTACCCCAGATCCAGCTACTACTTCCACTAGCCAGTTTTGGAGCCATTTTCCCCCTTCTCAAATGATAAGGTCGGTGAGTAGAATGACCAGAAAATTCTCTTCGTCCGCCATCAAAGGCGACTTGTTCAAGTTCCAGTCCCAGCTCCCCAAGTTGCCAGTGCCTACGTTGGCAGAAACTTCATCTAAGTACTTGAAGTCAGTGGAGCCATATCTTTCCCCTGCCCAAAAGTCATCAACAACTGCAATTGTGGACGACTTTGTGAGACCCGGCGGTCAGGGCGAGGTGTTGCAGAAGAGATTGGAGGAGTTTGCTCAGGGTAAAGACAACTGGTTGGCAGAATACTGGGATGATTACGCCTACATGTCTTATAGAGACCCTGTGGTGCCGTATGTTTCGTACTTTTTTAACCACAAAGACGTAAACAACGCCATCGGCAAGAATCAGTTGTATAAGGCGTCGTTGATTGCTTACTACACGACTCAGTTTCTTAAACTTGTGGAGAACGAGACTTTGAAGCCAGAGGTGATCAAGGGCAACCCTTACTGTATGAATGCATTTAAATACATGTTCAACAACTCGCGTGTGCCTGCTGCTGGCTCCGACATCACCAAGATGTACGAGATTTCCGAACACAGATACTTCATTGTGGCCTTGAACAATAACTTCTACAAGGTTTACCACCATGATGCCAACGACCAGCCATTGTCCAAGGCGGCAATCTACAAGCAGTTGGAGTACTTGGTCAACGTGGTGAACCCCAGAGTTCCTCGTGGTGATGGAGTAGGTGCACTCACCTCTTTGAACAGAGACGAGTACTTGGCTGCCTACGGAGGTTTGCTCAAGTCGCCAGTTAACGAGGCTTCCCTCGAGGCTATTTTTGCCTCGTCGTTTGTTATTTGCCTCGACGATAACTCGCCTGTCACCATCGAAGAAAAGTCTCAGAACAACTGGCACGGAGATGGCCAGAACAGATTCTTCGACAAGCCTTTAGAGTTCTTCATTGCAAAGAACGGTAATTCCGGATTCTTGGGTGAGCACTCCAGAATGGACGCCACCCCTACTGTTCAGTTGAACAACGACATTTTGCTGAAGATCGCCAAGGAGGACCCTAACACCTTCATTTCCGAGATCACAGCATACACTGGCTCGCCAGCCTCGGCTGTGCCAGAAGCTCCAGCTGTTTTGCCATTCGACCTCTCTGTCCAGAACAGAAGCGACATTGCTGTGGCTAAGGAGAAGTTTGCTGACACCATTGCTCAGCACGATGAGGCAGTGTTCCAGTACTATGGTTACGGAAAGAACTTGATTAAGCAGTTCAAAGTTTCACCTGACGCCTACGTGCAGATGTTGATGCAGTTGGCCTACTACAAGTTGACTGGCCTGGTGCGTCCAACCTACGAGAGTGCAGCCACTAGAAAATACTTGAAGGGTAGAACAGAGACCGGCAGAAGTGTTTCCGCCGAGTCTAAGGAGTTTGTTGAGACTTGGACCGACGTCAATGCCTCTACCGAGGAGAAGATTGCTACTTTCAACGCTGCTTGCAAGCAACACGTGAAATACTTGAGTGAAGCTGCCGATGGAAAGGGTGTTGACCGTCACTTGTTTGGCTTGCTGCAGCAGATCAAAGAGGGTGAGGAGGTTCCAGCCATCTTCAAGGATCCGGTATTCAAGTACTCGTCTACTTGGTACATTTCGACTTCCCAGGTTCCATCTGAGAACTTCCAGAGTTGGGGTTGGTCGCAGGTGATTGACGAGGGCTTCGGATTGGCATACTTGGTCAACAGCGAGTGGTTGCATGTACACATTTCGTGCAAGAAGGGATACGGCTTGAAGTCGGATTACATGAAATACTACTTGACTGAGACTGCCAATGAAATGAAGCAAGTTTTGTCTACACAGTTGGCTCCTAAGGCCAAACTCTAATTTATTTATTAATAAAGATTACGTATGAAATGATTTAGGCAGTAGAAGACGTTTTAATCATCAAAGGAAAGGCTCAGAAACCAGCCAAGAGTTAATCTTATTGCTTTCTTGGTTTCATTAGGAAATTCTCTGAATCTAATGGTACAATCTCATCGGTTCCATTTCAATATTTGTGGTTTTGTGATATTCGGCTGAAATGAGGGGATATGAATATCCTTGTTCTGGAGTTACCTTCCGCAAAGTTATGCCTTGTCATGCTTGAACATGCATATATGGACATTATCTCCTATCAGGAACAAATTCAATATTAATTCTTTCTCGATTCTTCTTGTTTGTTTTCTTCATTTTCGTTAGGGCTTCATTGGGTACGGAGGTGACATTTGCGTGTGTCAATATCACTGGTTGGGATCATTTTTTGGGGCTTTGGGTGAATTAACTTTTGGCCAACTAGCTATGAATGATCTCTGAAGGGTTGACAGAACTACTGCTTCTTTGGGAATTTTTTTTCGGAACATTTAAGGAACTATTGTGGAATATATTTGATTTACTTCCCCTTGAAATACTACTCATGTAGTTCGATTGAAGTTTCTCTGGCGAGCTTCTCTCGCGCAATTTTGCCCTTTCAAGAATAAATTTGAATTTGAATTTGAACTCACTGTCATGGCTATAGTATCTCGAGTATTAGGTGTAGCAGGCCAAAGAGAGGAATACAAAGCCCTTTCCATTAACACTTTACTTGAATTTCCAATCGTCTGTCGCATCACTAATAGTAGCCTCAATCTACATGCACAAAAATTGAAGGCTACCTAGAGAGCTTGGAAAAGCGTCGCTTTCACAACAACTTCGCGTACTTCAAGGTGCTATCATAGCGGGATACCACGGCAGTAGACGTAACTGACTACGCCAAATAGAAAAGTGGGCGGGCTCGTTTCATTCTTGAATCCATACCATTAATTAGAATGCATCAATTGAATCCCCCATGTTCCTACCACTCTTGTCTCTGAATTCTTGGTATTCTAGGTATCCCTGATACCCATTCGTTTTTCACACGAATCACTATTGTTTTGTTTTGAAATTTTGAACCTTTCAGTATGAGCTCAATTCAGCAACTCAATTCGTGAAACTCTGGAGCGGCACGAAATGAGTTAATGATTCTCATTTCAGCAATACCAATGCATGAATTGATCTTTGACCTCCAGTTGAAAAATGTGAATGGTTGCAAGAAGCAGAATATTCATTAGAGCAATGCACATCAATCAATGGAACTACAATGGCAATTTGATAAGATTATATTCATCTAAAAACTGCTCAGTACACGTTCTTTGATCCGTAGTAGTTGTAGAACTCACCATTATCTTCGGCCTTCAAGCCCTCAACCAAGATCACAATGCTTTTTGCACTCTCAGCTGGAGTAATAGCAATTGATTCAAGCCCCAAGGCCGCAATCACTGGCACACCCATGTCACTGAGCACAACTCCAGGGTGGAGGGCAACAGTGACGGAATCCTTCAACACCGGGTTCTCGCTGCTGGGGTGCTCAAACGAGGTATGCTTGGCATGGTAGTTTACAGCAGCCTTGGACATTCCGTACCCGAAAGTCTTCAAACCGAGACCACCAATGGAACCAACGATCGAGGAGGTGTAAATAGCCTTCTTGGTCACACCGTCATGTACCTTCGTCCAGTATGGAAAGATTACCTGATAGAACTTGACATTAATCAAGGCGTTTTTCTCAAACAAATCACTGTAGGGCTCAATAAGCTGGTTAACGGTAGTATCTTCAGGCCTGGCCTCAAAGCCGACACCTGCGTTCAGGAATAAAACGTCCACTCCGTGTTCTGTCAAAAACTTCAGCTTGGCGAGCACAGTCTTCAACTGGTCCACGGAATCAGTGACATCCAATTGGATGATCTCGATGTTGGACTTGTTCAACATCTTAAGGTCGCCGGCACGATCCAACGAACGTGAAGATGCAACAACAAGATTGTTCTCGTTTTCCGAGAGTTTCTTCACAATCTCAAATCCAATGCCTCTGTTGGCTCCGGTAACAATGTAAGTGGTATTGATTTTGTCTCTTTTTTATTTGGTTTCTTACTTCTCTAAGAATTTATTGAATGATTCCAATACATCTTTCAACTTTGGCACATTTTATGCTACGATATGACAAATTCTAATTTGTTATCGATGATGGTATCGCTCGGCGTATTGCACTAATGGGGCAATCGCATTGCAATCAAGAAATACGATTGTAATAAAACACATAATTGCCATCAAGAATGCAAACAGAAATGGCCCCATTTGTAAACTGCTCGCATAATTGTCCATAGCAGGATATTGGATATTTCCGGACTGGAATCATTATTCTGGCATTTTGGGTTGCCTCCGAAAAGTCTCACCCAATCTCTAGATCGTTCCGATGCAGCTAAGCCTAGCACCCTCAGCGAAAGTTCCCATAAAAAATCTTTAAAATAAAAGGAAGGTCTATCTCTCTAAGTTATAAGCTTAACCACTATGTTTGATATCAATACTGCTAGAAAAACTACAAGATAGAGAACAAAGTATGGGAGAGAAGATAGGAATGGCAACGCAATAAGGTAGAAAAGATATTTGAAAATACAAGTACAAGAATTGAGGAAAAATAACTACAAAATTGAGAAGAGACGAAAGGAGCAGATGCGAGATGGTAGGCTCAATTCCGAACAGCAGATTCAGGAGAACACCACGAGAGTATATTCTGTGATAAAAGACGTTAACAAGTCTTACACTAAGCATTTTACTAGTGACCTCGAGTGATGACAAGATCGAAGTGACCAATGTAAGTATATAAAAGTTTAAAGAATTGAAGCAAGAAAAGACGACCTCGAATAGTTGGAAACAAAGAAGTTGGCCAAGGTACTTATGTGGGCAGTACGTGGCTGCGAAATTTGTACCAGCAGCAGTAGTCAGAGGTACACTGATCGTTAAAACCTTTCTACTTGATTTTGATCGTCTGGAGCATTGTCAGAATATATTCCGTTAATCAGCTCAAGTCATCCATTTAATTTTGGCTGTCTCTTCAAGCATCCATTTAGTTGAGCTAACGTTTTGATCAGTAATTGCTGAACTGAGAGTTTCGTCCATTTGCTCAAATCCAAGTGGGATTGAAATTTCTACAAGCACATCCATGGATAGCCATACTCTGAATGTTCTTGTAGACCTAAAGATTTACTAAAAAAAGGAGGTGTGAAGAGTAACTGAAGAGTATTCAATAAAATGAACCATAACAGCTATATGGCTATTAAGCTATTAATGATCTTTCAACGTCAGAGAAGACCACCCAAAAATCTAAGCAGTTGAAAACGCAGTTTGTAATTGTATCGATAATAAAAAGTAGGATACATACAAAAATAGTATGCCAGTGCAACTTCATGTAGCATAATGCTATGCCTATCACAACTTGAATGCTGCTAGTCAATTAGCGTTTACCCCTTAAAAAGTATCAAAGTTGCGTTGCAAAAATACTCTAAATCAAAAAACAACCTTTCCGAATTTTACCTACCACCTCTAATCGCAGTTTGGCTGCTAAATCCATACCTAGTTATCCCAAGTCCCCACCCATCCCCCATATCCACACAAACTCACCTTTCAAGTACATTCTATGAAGTTTGCCGCTACTTTAATCACCCTAGATAATATGCAATCACCCTAGTATTACTTACTCACTCTAGATACTCTAGACAAAAACATCGCTGTATCTACAATGAATACATCTCCGCATCAATATCATCAACATGTGCGAGTACTAGAAACAGAACAGAATTAAAGAAATATACAAAATTTTAACAAAAATAAGATATTAGAGCGTTTAAAAGAGAAAAAGATACAACTTCAAACAAAAAATTGCATGCAATGTATTGATTCGCAAACCCTTCCTTTTCTGACTACACTCACAATTTCTCCACATTCCACTTGCCACCGAGAGGTACAGGTCCAGCCACCACAAGACCCCAGTTTCCACTACAAGGCAAGTATTCTCTTCTTCAGGTGTTTTCTTCCGATACATTGGCACCCAAATTGGTCAGAATAATTCAAAACCAAGAATATCAACAGGAAAAATCACCAACTCACCCGGATTCACGATATTTATCTATTCCATATCATCTAGGCGTACCACTGTTCAATTCCCATTTATCAATCCATGGCCGCTCCCATAGAATATTTGACGGTGTACAACGCCCACACGGGCATCCTGTTGAGGGTACCCAAACCATTGCGCTTCCACACCTTGGGAGAATTCAAGAATTATCTCTACGAGAACTTCACCAACTATATCATTGGATCCGCAGACAATATCTTCTTGCTCACAGCATTCGGCATCAAACTCAATTTTGCCATGATCAACTCCATCAACGACGTCTACATGTTTGATAAACGGTTGTTTGTGGAAGGAAATGATGCCATTTTTGACAAGTATCTCCAGCTGTCACAACATCATCCTAATGAGATGCTTCGGCCCAAGCCGTACGAACCTTCTACTACGATAGACGACGAAATCGCCCAAATTGTTTCTACATTGAAAGTCTGTGATGGCTGGTCCCGTGCTTTGGTGCAAGATAGTCTCCAGATCAATGACAGAATCGACCACTATGTCAAACAGACCAACGCCATTTTCATGTCGCTTAGTGTCATCTTTGAATTCACCACCAACTACATCCGCGACATTAAGAAGTACTTTGAAAATCACCAGAACCATGTGCAGCTTCTAAGTATGAAAAGTCTCCACGATTCGTGGAAATCTCACTACAACGACCTTAAGAAATTTCCCGATATCAGCTTGCGTCTGTCGCCAAATTCGCATTTACGGCTCTCCAATTATTTGGACTCAGGAGAGCTTGCGGCGTCTGCAGCGTTTATTGGCAAGTTTCTTCCTGCGGTGGTGGAGAAATTCAATGGTTTTTCCAGAGAAGTGGCACGGGTCAATAAGCTACAGTTGGATATTGACCTGAACATCGAGCATCTTCGAAAGGAGTCCATTAGTCGCTTTAAGGACACCGAGAACTCCAAAAGTGCCTTTCTTGGTGAGATCGAAAGTTTGAGCAAGGAGATTTTAGCCGACAGTGAGGCTCTCAACTCGAACAATGCTAAGCAAATATTTCCCCGGCAAACAGAACGGGCCAAGACACTCTTTTCCGAAGTCCAGCACCGCTACAAACTTTTGAGGTCGCTCTATGATTTCAAATGTATGCTCGGAAGGAACAGCATCGTGATTTTCGAAAAGATGGGCTCGTTGCAGAAGACAATGGTGCAGATCCGTAGCGAAATTAAGAATTTGACTAGCGAGAAGCTGGAGGAGATCTCGAACTTCAAGGATTTCGCCATCGAGGGAAATATTGATAGCAAAACCATCGCCAGAATCCAGATCGCAGAAGACCATCTCTCTATGACCATTGACTTCCCACTCTTGTTTGGAACAATAATGATTGAGAAGCGAAGGCAGTACGAATGGCACAATTTCTTCTCCAAGGGTGTTGTTCACAATACTTCAGAACAGCTTACCATGATCATCAAACATGAGCTGGATTTCCAGAAACTCTGGATCCGCAAGTATGGCAGACTTGTCAAATTAATCACTCTGCACAATATGTTTCGTATCCAACTCCCTTCAATCGATCTCTCGCTTGTTAATGGCAAAATTCAGAATCGTGAAGACTCTATTCTTGCTGCACTTGGAGATGTGGACATTCACAGGGAAGATATTGCAAACTACATCCTGATTATCAACTCGCAGAAGCTCGCCACTACTGCAGAGACATTGACAAAGCATTTCGATAGTCTAACTGTGTCTACGGAAAACTTGAAGCACATCACCAAAATCATTGCTACTCTCAGTTCATTTGCCTCTCCCAACAATCTGAAGATGAAGATCGAGAAGGAGGCGAATTCAATCGTTTCTAACGTGGAAAATGACACAGACTTGAACATCATTAACGGTTTGAGGTCCCGAATTAGATGTCTTGAGTCCCTTTTGCATCAGAGGCAGTATCAGGAGTTACTGAGCTGGCCAGTGTTGAAAAATTCGGGCGGAAGATCGCCAGATAATAGGCAAAGTATGCTTTTGCTAGCACCTACACACAACGGAACTACGAAATCGACCTCAGAGTCTTTCAAGCATAGGAGATCCAGCTCCAGCAGGTCCCAACAGGTCGATAATAGTTCCTCGAAGTTATTGGATGCATCAGTTACAATAGACAAGCATCTTGACAATATCAGGCTTCGGAGAGAGAACTCGGAGTTGGTTTCTACTAATTGCCTGTTGGTAAGAGAAAACGAAAGTATGCAAAATCAATTGACAGCCTTGAAAAAGCAATTGGAAGAGAAAAATACCGAATCTGAATCGATGAAAGCTAATTTTGAGGAAAAGTTCGCAATTACTCAAGCCACCATTGAGGAATTAGGAAATTGCCACGAGGAGGAGTTTCACAAGTTCAAGAGAGCCAAGCTGGAGGAGATTGCAGAACTCCAAAGACTTAAGGATGAAGAATTCAGAGATTTGAAACACCAGAAGGATGTGGAGCTCCAAGATATACAGAAGAAGAGAGATCAGGAGTTGCAAAATTTCAACAGAAACAAGGCTGAAGAGCTTCAAGCCTTGAAGAAGAAAAAGGATGAGGAACTTGCAGAGATCAAGAGGAGCCGTGATGTCGAGTTGACCAAGTTTGCAGCGGAAAGCTCTGACCTTAAAGCACAATTAGCGGATCTTAAAAGCTCGCTTCAGAACACTCATAGCGACCACGATCGTGCGAACGAACTTGATTTAGAGATCAGCAATCTTTCTGCTGAGTTGAGTGATTTAAAGATCTTGAATTCTGAATTAACTTCGACCTTGCGTTCTCTTGAGGAGAAATTGTCAAGCGAACGTGAAGTTCTGGACCACACGATTACCGATCAGGAATCGAAGATCAAGGAACAGGAGTTGAAGATTAAAGACCTTACAGGCGAACTTGAAGGGAAGGCAAGGGATTTCAAGAGGATGGTTGACGCCGAAAAGCAAACTCTGAGTTGGAGTTCCCTATTGGATGTCCTGAATAAACATTCGATCACTTTGATGTTTTACATTGAGCAGCTTGTGATGCGGAATCTCGAGTTCTTTAAGGAATTCTGTTTTGTCTTGGAATCGATGGGTTTATTGTTGGTTTCCGATGACGAAAATGGTAAGCATGAATTGAAAATTGCCCGTGTGAAAGGTTTGAGGACAAGGAAAGGGACTGAGTCGCTTGACGAGAAGGCGCTCAAGGGCCGAACTACTCCTCATTCCAAAAGCTACGTTGAAATTGCGCATATGGCTAATTGGACTGAAGTGTTGTTAGAGAAGGTGGCTCGACTCAAAGAAGATGTAAACAAGCAACTTCCATCTGAAGAACAGAGAGACCACCTCACATTCGTAGGGGAACAGCTCGAAGAAATCTTCAAAGAAAATTTCGAGGACAGTTCTGACATGTCAGCCTTCTCGAAGTTCATGAATGCCATATCCTTCACAGAGAACGTACAGCTCCAGCATCAAAATTCCGATGTCGAAGCAGTGAACCAGAAGTTTTTCTTGAACGGAATCTCCAGGCGTTTTCTGGATGTCGAAGCGTTTGCCAAGAAACTCACTAAGGAAAACAAACAAAAAGCACACGAGTTGGCGAAGTCCATTGAGCTCTGCAACAGTAAGATCACAGTCAACAATTTCGCAATTGGCGATCTTGTTCTTTTCCTACCAATAAGAATCGAAGACGCCAGCGACCAAACAGAGGCTCCATGGACCGCATTCAACATCGACTCGCCAAATTACTTGCTTGATCTGCTGATCAATCATGTCAACCCCAATCAAGAGTGGATAGTCAACCGTGTGATGAACATCACCCAACACGAAGTTACGCAAGAGGCAGTTGACGACAGAACGAAGAATCCATTTGCGTTGAGCGTGGGAAGCTTGTGGTTTATGATATATACAACTTGAGGAGTCTTGTCTATTCCGGAGCATTGTTAAACAAATATGACACACTCTCTCCGTTATGCAACCGGCGGATTGCCTCCGCCAACGTGCCGGTGATGTCTAGTAACTCCAACTTGGGACACCGCTGCAACTTGTCCTGTAATGGCAAGGTGTTTGTGCACACGATCTTGTCGATTTTCGACAGGTTCAACTTGTCGATGGCATTAGCTGAGAAAATTCCGTGGGTGACGATAGCAACCACTTTCTGGGCACCGTGCTCTAGCAAAACGTCTGCTGCCTTGCAAAGGGTTCCGCAAGTATCGGCAATATCATCAATGAGCAAACAGACCTTGTTGGTAACGTCTCCAACCAAAACCATCTTGGACACTTCGTTGGCCTTCTGTCTTTCCTTGTGAATCAAGGCAAACTGAACATCTAACTTGTCTGCGATGTATGCCACTCTCTTTGCTCCTCCCGCATCGGGAGACACGATGGTCAACAGCTCTCCTGAGTAGTTGTCTTTGATGAATCTCAACACCGTGGGTTCAGCATACAAGTTGTCTACGGGGACACGGAAAAAGCCCTGGATCTGAGATGCATGCAAGTCCATGGTGATGATGTGGTTTGTGCCCGCCGTCTGCAACAAATTGGCAATCAACTTGGCTGTGATTGGTGCTCTGGACCGATCTTTCTTGTCCTGTCTTGCATAAGGAAAGTTGGGGATAACAGCGGTGATTCGGCGAGCTCCTCCTCTTCTAACAGCATTTATGAGAAGTAGGAGCTCCATGAGCACGTCGTTGATGTTGTCCTCGCCGACGCCAGTCTGGATGATGTAAACATCTTCATCTCGGACTGATTCTCCCACTGCCACCGAAGTTTCGCGGTTGCTGTACTGGAAAGCGCCGACTTTGGCTACTGGTATGCCTAAGCGGACGGCTATTAATTCCGAGAGGTGTCTGTGGGAGTTTCCCGTTACAAGCTTTATGGAGTTTGGGTTGGCAGCCATTGGGGAAGATGTAGAGATGGAGATATTAATTTTTAATGTGGGGCACGTGATGCCAGTGAGTTGTGTACATTGGAGAGGGCAATAAGACTTTTACAACTTAAGGCTATGGGAGGAAGGAAAGACGTTTGATAGATATCTCTGCTGGATTCATAGTCTGGTCTCAATTGCTTCATCGTTGCCTTTTGTCACATCATCCGACTTATGGAAAGAATCGGGCTTGTTAGGCATTTCTCACAGACGCCAATAAAAGTCATACGCAGTTTCATTTAGTGTTTAGTTGTCAATGGGCCAGTTGGGCTTGTCGGAGGGTGGCTCGATCTTTACTTTATTTAGTTTGGGTCTTTTATGCTCCGTTCGGGGGATTTATTTAATAGTAACATATTTACGATCTTTGCGGACGTTCATCTATATCATTCTGCAAATACTCTAGTATTCATTATTGCAGCGTCTTCAAAGTTAGAAATCAAAGCAGTTAGAACCATTGGGATGGCCGGAGCGCCTTTATTCTAGGAAATAAAATGAAAAAGACTAAATAAATTTGAGCAGTGAGAATACTCATTCAACTTTTTCCATCTCGCAATCAGACTTAACCACCACTTCGAGCCAAAAATTGCGGAAATAATGTTGTGCAAAAAACAAAGAAAAAATCTATACGATCACGCACATTTAAACGTCACTTGACCTAGTTAGAAATGTTATAAGATCTTATGAGCCCGAGTTCCAATGTAGAAGTGTCAGTGTTTTCTGGAGGACCCACTGCATCGAGATCATGCTTTGGCTGCGAAAATTCGTCACCAAGTAATGCGAACACTAAGCAATTATGGACTAATTGTTGAATGCTTCCCTCTAAATTCATCCAATTTCCCATTTTTAACCTTTAGCCTACATAACATCTCTAGAAACAATAAAATATTCCAATCTAAATACCCAAGAACGAAAGTAAAAGAACAAAAATCAGCCCCATTCCATGGACGCTGCATTCAGAATGTCGTAACTTTTCAATAGTCGAAACTGATGTATCGAGCTCCTCCTTTCCTCTCACACTGGTGGTACCAACGTATTCGGCAACCAGTGCTATCTTTGTTGCACAAACATTGTTGGAGCAGCTAGTCAACGTCACGTTCACTGTCCTTGTTTCACCAATTGTAATGGGGACCTTTTCACATCCACCATATGAGCACTTTGTAATCGTAGTGACAATAATCTTGTCCTTCGGCTCCTTACACCCCGTTGTACACGACTGGGAAACTGTTTATTTGATCCATTGCATCCAGTTGTGCAAGACTTCGTCACTGTTACCTTATCCTTTGGGTTTTCGACTGACTTGTCACATCTCGAAGTACATGGCTTGGTGACTCTCACCTCCTCAATAGTTGGCGACTTCACCCCAGGCCCATCAGAGAAGGAGCGAGTGGTGAATTCGGAGTAACAGGAGTGATGTAGTCGTCTGGATGAGAAGGAGACGAGTTGCTCCACTTTTTTTCCTCCACGGGACTTGAGCTCAATGTCGTAGTATCCGAGCTTGTGTGATGAGTGACTACTTGAAGTATAAGGCACAAGAATCAACGTCTCGATGTCGAAGAGAAAAATATTTGAGACATAAAACTGCCAATGTGAAAGAGCAGCTTCGGTTCCACGAGGTCGAAGTGGTCTCATGAGGATTTTGTATCTGCCAGGTTCAACTGGTTTGCAAGATGCCAACCCGGTGAATGTCACTTTAAAGGTTCCGAATACCGTTTCAGTCTCAGGAAACTCATTGTATTCTTCGTGGCGCTAATTGTTCCCTTGAGACTGCCGATTAAACCCTTCAAATCTGTCCACTTGGCATTGGCAATGACTTTGAAATTTTCCCGAACAAGAGCAAAATCGTATTAAAACGTACCATAGTCAAACTTATATGTTACTGTGGGCCACTTATTATTTGAAAATTTCGTTGCAAAAAGCAGAGGTGAGTATTCTGGTTCCTCATGGATTGGATTCCAAAAGATGGCCGATCCCTCTACTCCCATGTACATATCGTCACGGATACGAAAATATCCTTGCCATGCGGTAGAAGTCTTAGAATAAGTCCGTTGGACCAGTAAGCCAAAACTTCTTGGCCAGGACGAAGAGTTATACGATCATTTGACCTTAGCCACTGCAAAAGCATTTGGTCGCTCCCCGTATGGCCCACCACATTAAATCGATGCATCTTTCGTGAGAATCTCTACTCTCCGATTCCACTCTTCACCTCCTCCAGAATCTCTACGCTCTCTTCTTATGGTATTTATTATGCCAGTCCTTCAGGACTAATAATGCAAGTCGTTAAAAAAAACCATCGCCGTCTGTTCTAGACTAAAGCAATAAGTGTCTCCTTACAAATCGGTGACACAACCCTTCGAGGCATCGCTCACCAAAAGAGAATACTTTCTCAAAGTACCTCTTTTATATTTTGGCGCAGGAGGAGTCCACGACTTCTTTCTCTCAGCCAAAACAGACTCGTCCACCAACAAATCAATCTTGTTGTTCTCGGCGTCGATGACAATCTCATCTCCGTCGTAAACCAAAGCAATAGGGCCACCCTCGGCAGCCTCAGGCACAATGTGACCAATTAAGAAACCGTGAGAACCTCCGGAGAATCTTCCATCGGTCAACAAAGCCACATCCTTACCCAATCCGTAACCCATCAATGCAGAAGAAGGCTTCAACATCTCAGGCATACCTGGACCACCCTTAGGACCCTCGTACCTGATAACACACACCGTCTTCTCGTCCTTCTTGATCTCGCCGTTCTCCAAAGCATGAATAAAGGCATCCTCTTCGTCAAACACTCTGGCTTTGCCCTTGAAATAAGTTCCCTCCTTACCGGTGATTTTGGCCACACAAGAACCTGGGGCCAACGTACCCTTAAGAATTTGCAAGTGACCGCTAGGCTTCAAAGGCTTGGACAAAGGCATGATAATATCCTGGCCCTTAGGAAGGCCTGGCAAATCCTTCAAGTTCTCCTTGATGGTCTTACCGGTGACAGTGTACTGGTCACCGTCGATCATTCCCTCGGCCAACAACATCTTCATCACTGCTGGAGTTCCTCCCACGTTCTGCAAGTCGGCCATCACATACTTTCCAGAAGGCTTGAAGTCGGCCAACAATGGCGTACTGTCGGAGATCCTCTGGAAATCGTCGACGGTGATCTCAATATCGACTGATGAGGCAATGGCAATCATGTGCAACACGGCGTTGGTGGAGCCTCCAGTAGCGATTATGTAGGTGATGGCGTTTTCGAACGCCTTCTTGGTCATGATGTCGCGGGGCTTCAAGTCCAACATCATCAAGTTCTTGATTGCTTCACCGACAGACGCACACTCAGCAGCTTTTTCCTTGGAGACGGCTGGGGCAGAAGACGAATAAGGCAAGGTCATTCCCATGACTTCCGAGGCTGACGCCATAGTGTTGGCCGTGTACATTCCTCCACAAGCACCTGGACCGGGACAAGCGTTCTTCACCACATCAATTCTCTGCTCCTCGGTGATTTGATTCGACAAAAACTGACCATACGATTGGAAGGCAGAAATGATGTCGATCTTGTCAGGAATATTGGCGGAAGCTCCGCACGAGGGCGATCCTGGCAAGATGGTACCTCCGTAGACCATGAGAGAAGGTCTGTTGTGTCTACCCATGGCCATAAGCACACCAGGCATGTTCTTGTCACACGAAGGGATAGCTATGGAGGCGTCGTACATCTGGGCCATGATCAACGACTCGAACGAGTCGGCAATGATCTCTCTCGACTGCAACGAGTACTTCATTCCCTCGGTACCGTTGGTGATTCCGTCCGACACTCCAATGGAGTTGAACTGCATACCTTTCAAGCCTGCTTTCTCCACGGAAGCGGTACACTGGTTGTTCAAGTCCATCAAGTGCATGTTGCATGGGTTTCCGGTCCACCACACCGACCCAACTCCGACCTGGGCCTTGTCCATGTCTTCAGTGGAGAATCCGGTGGCATACAACATGGCCTGCGACGCACCTTGCGATTTGTCCTGGGTCACGATGGAAGAATACTTGTTCAAGGCTTTCTCAAGGTTGGCGGCGGAGCCCGAGAAGGCTCTGGCCTGCGCGAGAAGTTGTCTTCTTGCGAAAAGACTCATTGTGATGGAATATGGAGAAATAGGTGGAGATTTTTTTCAGTGAGTCAACCGTTTTTGGCACATTCCGGTACCGGGAACCCAGTGCTCTGATGCGCGGCGAACACCAATAAAGATGCTCGTAATAGTAACATTGCCGCGTTGTGTGGGATGGTGCTTCAGACAGGATATAGTCTTATCCATAGACTGTGCACGACAGCAGCATGTCACATGAAGTTACTTAGATCTATGTTATAAAATGTCGGTAATCAAGAGGCTGGGTGGTAGTCATAAGTGTTCCCTGCATGGGTCGGTGCATCACCCGCAGAGTCACGTGTGATCCTCTCTTTCGTTTCGACGTTGGGCCATACAAGAGGATTTCCAAATGTGGTGTCAACTAAGATTTCCGAATGTGGTGTCCAGTATGTCAGATGTGAAAACTAGCATAAGAAAAGTCCAAGCAATTCGCAAGAAAAATCCAAGCAATCCACGGGCTTCTAGTGCCTTCGTTCCCTCATTCTTCAAATTGTACTTACCCTCGCTTTTCGTTTAAGGCCACTCTCCACCTTCGGTGCATAATCGATCACTCGCACCTGCCTATTACCCACAACATTGCCCACTTCTGGTTTATCTTTTCGAAATCAGTTTGGGGTTCTGAAGACAGTGCAGTTCACCAGAAGAAGATCAGGCCGGTGTTCTCCGTAGGCCTCCATCTCGACTGTTAATCAATCCACACCATCAGATGCTGTCTCCTCGACCTACAGGTATTGGTCCAGATAAGCCAACAAAACGAAGACACAGAATGACAAGAATAGAAGCGGAACTCCAGAGTTTGGATGTTAGAACCGGATCAAAAGCTTACGAGACTGATCAAAACAATTATTCTTTTGTTCCAGGTCAGCAGGATAGACTTCGTCTTCTTAATGGCTGCGAAGTCGATACGGATGAAACTGGGGCTAAGGACCTTCGGCATCGGCGGTCAGAGTATCAGTCTGAGGATTCTAATGAGAACAAGTGTCAGGGAAATTGTTGCAGGGCAGAAGATGAAAGAGAAGAAAGTGGAAATGGAAAGAAACACAGTGATCGAAGTGCTCGCAAGGTTGAGCGAGATGCCAGAAGAGCTGAGCGGAAATCCAGAAAAGATGGACACCATTCTAGGAGATCTGAACAACGACAGCCGAAGAATACCCCAGTTGAAGGATCTTCAAAAGACGTCTATAGCGTTCGATCTCAGCGACGTAGTGGTCCGGTTGAAGGAAACTCCCGCGAACATTCAAAATCTCGTAGAATACGAGACAGAGAACATAGACGCGGGCATGAGAGCAGTCTGAATAAGCAATTGGCGAAGGATCCTGAGCAAATTACTCCCACAGTAATGGATTATCAAACAGCCATAGGGCATGCTGAGCGACAAAGAAAAGAAGCTTCGAGCCGACTCCTCCAGCTGCGACTTCAGGCGCTCAATGAAGCTACAAGGAAGCGGAGAGAAGCTGAGGTGAGAAATGGAAACAATTGCACTAAAGTTCTACTGGTGGATACCATGCTAGAGACAGACAGCAGGCCAAATGCATGCAGAGAACGCCGCAAGAATAGAAAATGTGCCAGAGAGCTTCTGGAAGTGACAACAGAAGTACCAGAAAGAGACCATCCGGATGTCATTCGAGAAAGAGAAAGAGCACATGCTGCCAGAATCAGAGAGAGAAAAGAATCTTACGCAACTAAGCTCAGAGAAAGAGAGCGAATTCTCGAGAGAGAACGACAGCAAGAAGCGGCAAGAGAGTTGGAAGAGATCCAACGGGCAGAAGCGGAACTTCAACTACAAGTCGAACAGGAACGAGTCCGGCAACTAGAAAGGGAGGAGCGTGCAAGGATAAACAATTTAGAAGCTATGGGGGTTATGGAAGAGAGGGCAATTGCTCATGTTCGAGCAGCGGAAAGAGAAAGACAAATTTTGCTCCTACAATCTCCACAGAGTGCTTACCGTGCACGGACATCACCTCCACCACGGGACGAGTATAGTACCATTGATGAGGACATCCCACCATACCGAGCACTGCTCCATAAATACTTGGATCTAGTCGCATATGATGAGAGGTTTGTGCCTGTGCTTAGGGTTAATACCTACTTGATCGGTGGAGACAGTGAACTAACGGCGGCGATCGACAAATTTACAAGATTCAATCTCTTGCCCAAGAAAACGGATCTCTGGTGTATATCGCATGTGGATGACGATGACTTTGAGCAGATGATTCCTGAGCTCATTCCGGATCAGAGTTATTATGGGAACGAGTTGGATGGGTTTTAGGTATGAGAATAGGATATTTTATGAGGGAAAGGAACAGTTTGGGAAGTACATGATCATAATACAAATGGATAGGATAAAAGGATGCGGGAGAGTACTAGAAGAGCGTATTTATCTAACACTTGAGCGAGGTAGATGTAGCACTAGGAACAGTATCCAGAGAAATTCAATTTGTCTGACATTCGGCAATAACATGAAAGTACACCATGAATCCATAGAGCAGCTTTACGGTCGAGTTCCATCACCTTTGATCTGTCTGCTGTAGTCATTTTACTCCAATTCACTGTTGCCCAAACCTTGACAATCAGGGTCATCAATGATCTTCAAATCTTCGAAGACCTGAAATGGAACTAGGCATCCTCTCAAAATACTACGAAATTTGCAGAAATGAATGAGGCTCCGGGCAATAAAGGTCTCACGACGCCGAGAATTAGAGAGGATGTCCCCACATTCGCAACACTATGCCGAACTTCTACGACCCCAGCTACAATTACATTTCTCCTTTGTTCATATTATTTTTTCTAATTCCCATGTATTCGACTCCAACTTCTTTTCATCTTTTCAATTCTATGTCTTTCTATACTTCCTTCTTTCTCCACCTCCTCTTTTCCACTTTCTGTTCGTCTCTCCACTTCTCACACTAAGTGCACGGTCAGTAAGAAATGAAAGGTCACCAAAAGCACCAAACATACCCCAAAAAACTTAGCAAAACCAATTCCCACATTCCTTCAAACCTTCTGGACCCATCAATCTATCATGATAAATTCATAAATCCTACACATCGAAATTCCTTATTCGCTCTACTCCACAACTTATCCTGTGCGCATAGATCTCCAACTTTATAGATCTCCAACTTCATATATCTTCCAACTTCAACATGTCTGAACCACAAGGTTTCACCAAAGTCAGTGAAGATGCCCACAAGCTGTCGGCACTCATCAACTCCAACCCCTACGGCCCTGACCCCGCCGACTTCTTGTCCAATGTTTCGTCGTTCGAGGTGATCGAGTCGACGTTGCGTGAAGGTGAGCAATTCGCCAATGCCTTCTTCTCCACGGAAAAGAAAATCGAGATCGCCAAGGCGTTGGATGATTTCGGCGTGGACTACATCGAATTGACTTCTCCTGTAGCTTCCGAACAGTCTAGAAAAGACTGTGAGGCCATCTGTAAGTTGGGATTGAAGGCCAAGATCTTGACCCACATTAGATGTCATATGGATGATGCCAGGGTGGCCGTCGAGACTGGTGTGGACGGTGTAGATGTCGTCATTGGCACTTCTCAGTTCTTGAGGCAGTACTCGCATGGCAAGGACATGAACTACATTGCCCAATCGGCAGTGGAGGTGATTGAGTTTGTCAAGTCCAAAGGTATCGAGATCCGGTTCTCGTCAGAAGACTCGTTCCGTTCGGATTTGGTCGATCTCCTCAACATCTACAAAACCGTCGACAAGATCGGCGTCAATAGAGTCGGTATCGCCGACACCGTCGGATGTGCCAACCCAAGACAGGTTTATGAGTTGGTGAGAACATTGAAGTCGGTGGTGAGGTGCGATATTGAGTGCCACTTCCACAATGACACCGGTTGTGCAATTGCTAACGCATACACGGCGTTGGAGGGAGGTGCCAAGTTGATTGACGTTTCCGTTTTGGGCATTGGAGAGAGAAACGGAATCACTCCCTTGGGAGGGTTGATGGCCCGAATGATTGCGGCTGACAGAGACTATGTGTTGTCCAAGTACAAATTGCACAAGTTGAGGGACTTGGAGAACTTGGTGGCCGAGGCCGTTCAGGTGAACATTCCCTTCAACAACCCCATTACCGGATTCTGTGCTTTCACCCACAAGGCCGGAATCCATGCAAAGGCTATTTTGGCCAACCCATCCACCTACGAGATCTTGAGCCCTTCGGACTTTGGTTTGACCAGATACATCCATTTTGCCAACAGATTGACTGGATGGAATGCCATCAAGTCCAGAGTGGATCAGTTGAACTTACACTTGACCGATGCCCAGTGTAAGGAGGTGACGGAGAAAATCAAGAAGTTGGGAGACGTGAGGAAGTTGAACATCGACGATGTTGACTCCATCATCAAGGACTATCATACTGATGTGACTACGCCACGGATTGAGCCAGCCAACGGTACTCCTGTACCTGAGCTTGAGTCTGAGTCCAAGAGACAGAAGATATAATGCAAGAATTATGTTATAGTAGATGTAGGTGGGGAGGAGTAGTTAGAGGTGAAGTGAGAAAAGTGGGTGACTGAGTTGCACAGATTTGGTGGTTGTGGTATCAAATAAGGCGATTAATGTGCATTGGAATATCAGATGATCTGGTAATAGTCATCTAATATGGAAGGAGATCAGATTGCCAGAACATCTAATAGGAAGCTGTTATGTAACTTTCAGGTGATATGGGCACACAACTAACCCTCTGTGCGTCGACTATTCAAGAGTGATAATGGTACATGAGGTGCAATGAATTGGTAGCTTTATTAGTAGAAAATATAGATAAATGATACACATTGACAAACAACGGTGTTACTGGCGGGGAACACGAGCAGGAAGATAGTCAAATTATGGCAATTGGCCAATATTGTAGCCAAGTGGATATCATAGCTTATGGTATCTCTTACTAGATATATCAATCACTGGACAAGATGGAAAATTGCAGAGCCAAAAACTAGCCGAAGTACCACACTAGCCAAAGTACCTAACTAGCCAGTCTCCAATTCCCGCAATTTCCCACCAACGTCAAGAAATCAGCCTTCACCATTTACTAGAAATAGCGGTCGCTTACTAAAAGTTACCATTATACCAGTCATTGAGCAATAATAAAATGCACAAGCTCCCAAATATAATACACATAATCATACACGTTCGGATATCCCGACGTCTGGTTCCCGATTGAGAGGTGATTCCGTCCCGGACCTCGGACCGGTAAAGAACAACGGCGGTGACGACGTTGAGCACTGCAACAAACAGAAAGACAATGTGTTCCGCAGACCCAATGAATGCCATTGTGGAATAAAAGGTAAATGTGGGAATTGCTAGGTCGGATGGATACGGTCACAGAAGGAGTGACTCAGCGGAGATTCAAGCACAGAGGCTGCAACGTTGCATTGATTGGAGGAAGTATCACCAGCAGATTAGCACCAGATTTTTTGGTGGACATGAAATAGTCAGCTGAGGAAGGGTATCTGGTCGTCGCACGTGGATGGGTACTGCATGAAAGCCGCCTAACCGTACAATAGCCAACATCAATTAGATGCGACTCGATGCAGATTGACAGCGGACTTAATCCGGCGATTTCATCTGGAGACAACCAGCTTGTAATTGCAATGCCAAAGAGACAAGGTGATTGCAATACAAGAGATATGGTGATTGTAGTACCAAAGTAATAGTTTCACGAAATGTGCAGATCGGTGATTGAGACTTGGTGCATCGTAGGGATTACGGAAATCATTGACTTAGCGACTTCTAGTTCGACACCGTCAGTTTGGCATCGTCGTCATCATCCTCATCTTCATCACTTTCATCGACATGCGTTGTAAGCTTCTTTCTCTGGAAATCTTTGATGTGAGCCTTGTTCAAAGCATCCGTAATTGTCATAAACGTAGACTTCCGACGCTTGAACTTTGCATCACCACGGCCACCAATCGACTGTTCTTCGTCGTAGTTTTTGGTGTTGGCACTTTCGCTGTAGGCAGTGGTGGTGCCCTCCGAACGTTGGCCGCCCTGCTCCACAGCTTCCTCGGAAAATTCGTTTTCAACGAAATAGTGGGTATCGTAGCGAGCAATGACCAACTTCTTGATGGCCCTCTCCACCTTTGGCGACACCAAGTATGGCAATGGTGAGTCACGAGACGCTCTGAAGAGAATCACATTGGTGCAATGCTCGTTCTCCAATCTGAAGAAAAGCCAAATAAACCGACGTAAGATCTCGGCAATTGCAATGGCAAAACTGGTCACGGCCAGCTGCTGGATCTGATGGGAGAAAAACGCATAGAAGATCCACTGGAACCGCAACATCACATTCACTACCACCGCAACGTAGTAGTACATCGGGTTGCCGAAAAACAAATTGTCTCTGAGTAAAAAGTTTTTGGAGTGGGACTGACCAAGCGACCAGTCCATGATGACGTCCCAGATGGAACAATAAATAGAGTTAAGCGAGGCAAAAATAATGAAGAGAATCCGGTTCGTTTGCGTCTTCTCAATTCTCCACAGACTGAGAAGTGCAATCTGGGCCACCCCGATCAGATATTTCATCATGTTGGCCAAATGGGGGAACGCATCGCCCGAGTCCATGAAACGCCGCACACACTGAAGAAAACGCCAGATAGAGGGCAACGCAGCTAGAACTCCCATGGACCGTGAATGGTTGGACCCACATCTGGAGTCACTGATCGCTGAACCTCCACCGAGCAACTGCCTCCAGTCTCTGGCGTAGAGGCAGAAGAAAAACGACAAATTACCCATGGAATAGGTCAAGGAGCAGAACAAGTCGCCGTTGCAAAAATCTCTGAACTCAACAGGATACAATCCTGAAAGACCTAGTCTCCAAAAGGTAATTTGGAGCCACTTTCTGCTGGCAGGATATAATTGAGACCCGGGCCAGAGGAAGACAACAAGGCAGATTCCGAGGTACACCAACGGGAAGTCTCTTCCCGGGAACGAATCGGGCCAGTAGTTCTGGAACGAGAGCCAGCTGAGAAGACCTAAGAGGCCAAATCCAAAACTGGGTAAGAGCAAGTATTGTTTGTAGTCTAGGGCAGTGGACAAGTTGAACTCGAAGATGAACTTATAGTTGATCTTGAACTTGGTGAACACAATGAAGTTGACTCCAATGAGAAGCAACATTAGGTTCATGAGGAAAAACCCGGCCCAGATCTGCAACAAGAGCTTGCCCTCTGGGAGTTCTTTGCTGATTGTCTTTTCGAGCGCGTTGTAGAGTGCAATGATGATCAACGGGGTTCCAATTCCAAGGAACAACCCGGCACCAAAAACCGGTTTATAGAACAGAGGCAAGCGGATATCGGCATTGTTGTAGGCGTAGGTGGCACTGCGCAACTTCTCCAATCCGTGCTTTTTGTCTGTCTTCTCAGCATCGAAAAAGGTAAGATATAAGTCCTCGATGCGGCTGGAAATCTTGTCGAGCACGGTGCTGGTCTGGAAGTAGGAGTTGTTATCGATTCTGTCCATGAAATCCTTACAGATGGAGGTCAGAAGCGCCTTGTCGTACTTCTTTGAGATTTTCCTGAGCGCCGTTCTATTCAACACCCGATAAGATCTGAGCAACGAGATGGAACGATAGTGCTCGATCAATGCATGCTTAAGCTGTTTCCGTGCGAGAAAATAGGGAATTCCAAATCCTCGCCTGGTAACATAGTCTCTCTGGGCCATTCTCAGCTGGCCCTCACGCGAAACCTGCTGCTGGAGAATCACCAGCTGATTGTTGGCCTCCGCCAGATCAAGCAGCAGATTATCGGTGTCGTAGCGCATTTCACCATTCCGAATGCGATTTTCTCGCATATTCGGGTAGTAGTCATCGTCGTCGGCCACCACCCGTGTGGACATGCGCACATCGGGCAGCTTTTTCTTTTTCGGTTTCAATCTCTCCAAGAACGCACCTGAAGGCAAAGACGGCAAGTCGAACTTGGCCACAGGTTGTAATTTAAGTTGGAAAAATGCAAGCCATCCGCCGACGTCAACGGCAGCGGGGTTCTTCGTATGGCTACTCTTTGAGTCGTTTTGGTGAACCATCTCTATCCGGTGCTCTTTCAATTGAAAGAATTGGTCCTCAAGCACAAGAAACCGCTCGTAGACATCCTTCTCCTTGTCCGTATAGAAATTGTTGACCATGTCCAACTCCTCGTCGAGCCACTGCGTGAACTTAGCCTTTTCCTCGTAGTATTCCTCCTTTTTATTCTTGCTAGACTTGGCAGAGAGATTGAAGATAGACGGTCCGGAACGGACGTTCTGGGGAGGACTTTCGAGTGCCAGATCGCCGAGACTCTCGGCATCCGGGACGTAAGGCTCCGAGCTGTCGTCCAACGGGTTCAAGAGCGGCGTTACGTCCGACGCTTTGTTGCTGAGAAGTTCCATGCGCAACTGTGATGCTTTCTTGATGATTTTCTTGCCGACCTTGTAGTCGACATACTGGTCTTTCCACTCTGGGACCAAGCTCTCATTGAGAGATGCACCAAACTTCATGGTGAAGGGAATCCAGCGACTATTAGGTGATTAAAAGCTCTTGAGTTGAATTAATTAAGTAATATTAGATGAAATCACTAAATGCGATCCTGTATGGTACCCCACGTTTAATTAGGTGGTAGATCTTCGATAGTTTTCTAAATAGGTGCAAAAGGTACGTGGAGCGAGGCATTTCCGCTCTGGCTATTTCGTGGATTGAAGTGGATCGTTGTAATTACTCATGGCAGTGTTGCGTTTCGCAAAGTACATATTTCATTGCTGACGGCAATGCATGGAAGGAAGTTATCAGCAAATTATGAGCACTGGGGCAAGGAAGTTGACTTGGTGAAAGTATGACATTTCGGGAGGATAGTCAGGTTTGGTGGTTTCGATGGGGATATCATACTTGAAGGGGCCTAGATTCTCGAATTTGCCCAATGATATAGATCTTCTCGTTTCTGGGAAGATGGATGGTTAGCCGTGTAAAGGGGTAATATGCACGAAGGTTGCAAAAATGCAGAATGTTGCTTCCTGTCATTCTTATCTATCTACTATTCTATCTGTCTTGCTACTTGCCATATTCATCAATGGCTTGCTATTTTTCATTCCCATCAATTCTTACTACTTCTTATTCTTATTACTACTTACAATCCTTTTTATCCCATCTATGGCTTGCTATTATTATTTGTATCTATGTGTTCTTCTCTACGTGCTCTCCTCAACCCGTGCGGATTTCTCCCTCTCTTCAACCCGTGCGGATTTCTCCCTCTCTTCAGCTTTGACGACCTCGGAGCTCTCGGTGCTCTTCGAGTCCGAAGATACCTCCGGCAAAATCGCATGCTCCGCGTCCGTCTTGGAGTTGTACAACACAATACCATTCTGACGAGCAAATGATCTCTCCTGCTTCTTGTAGAACCACATCACCACCAACGTCCAGAGACACAAGCAGAACGCACTCGTGGCTGTGAATGAGTAACCTTTCAAGAATCTTGGTGCCTCCACCGTTCTCCACACAATAACTGCCATCCATGCAGTGGACGACTGGGCCAACATGTTCATTACCACCAAGATCACCGCACGCTTCTGAGCATCCCTACGACAGATATCGTTCTGCCACGAGTACAACACTGGCGCCATGGCCCATCCGAAATACTGCAAGCACCAGGCAAACCACTTGACGTTCTGTGGGATGTTCCACACCGCCAAGAGAACATTGCCGGTGATGTTAAAAGCTTGCGATATCCAAATTGCCAGCCATCTCAGCTGGAACAAATCGGCATACATACAAGTAATCGCCAACCAAAGCAAACCGAGTCCAGGTGTCAATGCACTCAAATCCTGAAGCCTGCCCTTCGAAAACTTGTTCTGGGACCTGAGCCACAAAATGTATGCACCGGACGATCCATTACTGTTGTTCCAGCAGAACATGTTCCACAAAGTCAAAACGTAAAACTCCCACGAGAAAATGATTCTCTTCCATGTGTCCTTAGAGAACAACGACTTCAAAACGTCAACCTGTGGTCTTCCGGCAGTGTGGTTCTGCTTCAATCTTCTTCTCAACGTTCTGATTTCGTCATCTGTGAAGAAAATTGAGTAGCAATCCGTTGGGGTTCCTGGAAGCATGTAGAAACCCAAGATGGCCACAAATGCAGAGATAATTCCGTCGATAATGAAAATCCACCTCCATGCTGCAAGGCCGCCCACACCTTCAAAAGTACGAACAATTGCGCCAGAAAATAATCCCGATGTCATGACTCCAAGATACTGTCCGAAGTAGTAGAACATCGATCTTCTGGCGATCATGGCCGGATTGAAAATGAAGGAACCAAACAAGTACTGGTATGCCAAGTAAGCAGGCGCTTCAAATGAACCAATAAAGAATCTCATCGCCTTCAATTGTGACACAGTGTTGACCTTGTAAGTACACACAGTCAAGATAGACCAACAAAGTTCAAGAAAGGGCAACACGTAGTTCAATGGCATTCCGTATAAGATGTACATGAAGGGGATCTGGAAAACAATGTTACCAATATTAAATACCACTTGTGTGTTGACCAAATCATTTCTATTCATATGAAGATCCTCCTTGAGCCCCGCAACATAGGCATTGTTCAAGTTGGTCTGATCCAAGTACTTGATCCAATATGCAAGAAATGCATAGAAAGTCAACAAAACGTCGATTTTCCACATCAATTTGCGCTCCGCAGGTGTGTCGTTCTCGTCAAACCACTTGTACCACTTGTGGTTGCTTCTGGCCTTCATATTAAGTCTGAATTCGTACTCGTCAAAGAACTTGTACCATTTGCGGTTGGCCTCATCTCGGTACTCCACATCCTCAGCAGCGATGTCGATTTTGTTGTCGCCGTACTTAGCTGCTTGCAATTCCTCCTTGTTTTCTTCGTTCTGCAACACTTCTTCTGGAAGGTCCTCATCCACGATTCTCCGAACAGGAATAAATCCCCATTTAAGTCTCGCAATGGGATCCTTGACGTACTCTTGTACCCAAGTCAATTCGGTCATTGGTAGTTGAGAAACTTGGGGGATTCCGCCCATTATAACTGTGGTTGCAAACTTATGAGATGGCTTGAAATAATTCCTTTAGGAAATTTCACGTGATGGTCCAGAAATAAGAAATTCTTGGTGGTTTGAAGGTTGATGGCAGATATGCTCTGCAGGAGTAACTGTTGCAACAAGTTGCGATCATGCAAATCGCTATCGAAATTCCCACCAAAGGTCACACTTCAAGAAACCGTAAGAATTTCCATGGACACACTGCTCGTCTCCCCTAAATGCCATTATCTGTTTCCTCATTGCTCAGTGGTACCGAACTCGACAAATTTCTTTCAAGCCAAGAAATGAAACCTGCATGAACGTAAGAGCGGAATTTGATCGGACACTGTGCGGCTGGAGCATAGCGAGAAACTCACAAGTTGAAGTGGCCACTTCAAACGTTCGTGTGCGTTCGCCACGGTTGAACAGTGTCCGCCTCTTTTTGAACATTCAATCAGCAAAAATCTCTCAGTACCAAGAGATTTAACTCTCATAACGCACGTATAAGGCGTCGATGAAGTGTGGATGCTTTATGCCCGGAGGCTTGGCATTCTTGAAACCTTCAACGGCTTCCTTCATGCTCCACCCTAACCGCTCCACCAAGTAGCAACAAATCAAAAAACCGGTGCGATTGAAACCGTAGTGGCAGTGTACAGCAACCAACGGATTCTCCACGGTGGTAGAACCCAAAATATCGTCGATCAACTGTATAAACCGACGAATGGCAATGTGGTCAGGAACAACTTTGGAAACAGTGGCACATTTGTAGTACTGGATGTGAGTCAATGCCTTGGGCGAATATGGCGGGATGTCTGCCGAAATGTCCACAATGGCAATCAAGTTGCCAGAAACCAGTCGTTTGCGGCTGGCTGCATTAGCACCGTAGAAGTAGTCCTCAACTTTTGCTGGCGAATGGACCGGGTCTCCCTCACGCAAAGTCTTCATTCCAATCAATGGGGCAATGGCGTTTTGTGAGCTCTGACGAGTGATGTTGTGAGAGATCCCTTGAGTCTGCAGCCATTTGAGCTCGTTCTTCAAGCCCCACTTATCGCCAGAAATGTCGGCCTTGAGCTTGAGTACCCATGCCGGTGACAAGTGGAGTCTCTCGGGGAAACTCAATTCTAAGTGGTTGAGAATCATGCCGCTGATGAACTCCGGTTTCAGAAGGAGGAGCGAATGGCCCGCATTCTTGACTTCGGTCACCTTGGACACCTCACGCTGGAAGTATTCCAGTAGGAAAGTGTGGACGTCTGCCAACACCTTGACTGGAGTCACATGGTCCTCCAAGCCTCCCAATAGTAGGGTTTTCTCGTAGATCCGAGTGTCGCTGGGGACATTGTTGAAATTGGAGATAGCAGTCACAATTTCAGAGTAGGTGGCTCTTGAAAACCCGTTGGCGTAGCGTAACACGCTGTGAGTATCAACATCTAGATTCCATCTGAGTTGTCTCAATTTCACATAGATGCTAGACTCTCTAGGGACTTGTCGAAGTACACTATGGCTCAGCAAACCTTCCAAGCGATCCCAAACTCTGAACAACGTCATCAAGAATGGGAAATATGTGAACATGCGCATCATGCCAAACACAGACAGGCCATGTCTTGCCGGCTTCTCTCCAGATATATCATTGAGCAAACTGGGCGGAGAAAGTAGAACTAAACCTTCTGTCCTCAGCTTCCCCAAGCGCGCAGCCACTTTTATCAGTAGATGCGTACCCATAGAGTGGCCAAAAAGCATAATCTTCTTGTTGTTGGGAATATGCTGCTTGATAAACTCTACGATGATAGTGACAATGTTGTCGGTCGAGTAATCGTCCCAAGACATGGCCCTCACACTGGAGGAAATGCTGGATTTTTCTTCATCCGAGAAAGACGTTTTCGAACCCCTGAAGTGTCTGCGGGAGTCCCCAAATCCTGGTAAGTCCAAGGCGTAAATCTCCAGACATTGAGACAATAACGACATCACGGGCTCAAATTGCGACATTTGGCCGCCCATTCCATGAATAAACACCATTGCGGGCGACTCATGCACTTCCTTCAACATTTCTGGAGCTAGCGGCTCTTCTTTGGCGAAATTGAGGAGTGGATGCATGGCATGGAGTCCATGCAACGTAATATTGTCCACCGACAACTTAGAGCAGTGGCGCAAGTCCACAGACACCACTTTCGAATACTTGGCCACGAATGTACAATCGTTGGGCTCTATGTCCCTCACGTAGTTCTCAAATTCGTTGGAGTAGCATAGAACCGTTATCTTGAAGAACTCCCACAACTTTCGAGAAAACGTAGCAGTTTTGGCCCGCTGCGCCTCCACCTGATTGTAAAGCACTGCTTCTTGTCCCATGGGTGGCGATTGCCGGAGAGGTAAGTTTTCTGATGAATTTTCCTCTGACAGCATTATGTGGTGGAGTAGTAGGTTACACAGAATTACTCACTGGGTTGAATACAGGCATATATATTAGGTCGGTGTGGGTGGGGTAGCCGATTGGAAGTATTATAAAGGCTGAAGATGAAAAAGAAGAAGATGAACTGGCGGTGAATATTAGTAATTATGTGTGGATTGGTTAATTGGCTGGTAGATGTAGACAATAGAAGACTAGAGGGATTAAGTCTGCTCAAAACAGATACAGAAAACTCTACATTCTCTTCTCTAGTCTCAGTTTTCCCTTTTTAGTGCAAGCTGGCCCGCTTAATGCAAAATTCGTTAATTCTCCGTTGTCCCCTTCCCTTGTTTAGTGGTTTTATTATTTTCTTTTTTTTATTCTCCTTTTTCTTTTTTTTTCTCTTCTTTCTGTCCACCTGCTTCTTACTCCCATTGTATTTTCCAATTTTTCGCTTGTGCATGCATTTCGCAGCCATTTTACACTATATCAATTCATCAATTTCCCTCATCAAATCACTTATATCCTTCACCACTATCGAACGCCAGTGTCCAGCAACAAAATACCCAGAATCGTCTAATTGCTACTTCCAGAACACAGAACATCATATAGGTCATATGATCAATTAGATAACTTAATAAAAACCTCCTCACCAGAAGAACGTAATTACTGAAATCACTCCTAGCAACATGTTAGCAAGCACAATGGCTCCTCCACTACCACCAGTCAGACTTGTGGCTGTTCCCAGAGCACGGGAAGATGTTCCTTGTCCTGTAGTTCCCGCTTTAGTCGTCAGCAATTTCGTCGTAAATGTTTCCTTCGCATCAATGACAGCCAACTCACTAATAGTCAATTCACCTGGAGGGGCAGTGATCACCGTGGTGCCACACTTGTTGACAGTGGGACACGTTCTAACTGTGATTGTAGTCAGCGAAGGGCAAGTGTAGACAAAATTGGTGACAGTTCTTACACAGGTAGAACAGCCCGGAACGATCCATACATTTGAATCCAGACACTTGGTGCACTGAACAGGTGTACAAGTTGGACAAAGGCGATCAGGCGTAGGCGTAGGCGTGACATTTGGGCCCGAGTTAGGGCCAGTAGGGCCAGAAGGAGTACTTCCTGGACAAACAGTGGAGCATGTGGGAGCAGCACAACCGGTTCCAGACTTAACACACGAGGTGGTACAGATGGTACGGCAGCAAGCAGTTCCAGTACAAGAAATTGGAGGGACGACAGGCAGAGTACAGTTTTCACATTTTTCTCCAGTGCTCTCTTCAGCTTTCAACCTAATCGAAATGCAAGTGCCGAAATCCACTGGGTATGGAATGTGGGTGGGCAATGGATCAAGATTGTCTCTCTCCACCAATGGAGCTCCCAGTTGCAAGGAGGGGGCAGGCAACAATGCAGAGTTTCCATCAACGATAGTTCCTGGGGAGACAATTGGTGGTTCGGGGGAGGCGATAGAGACGGGTGGAACTAGTGACACAACTGGTTCAGTATCAGTTGGAGAAACAATTGGCGAAACAATAGGTCCAGTATCAGTTGGGGAAACAATAGGTCCTGTATCGGTTGTATCTGAGGATCCATTATCAGTAGTATCTGAGGGCCCAGTTTCAGTAGTATCTGAAGGATCAGTATCAGTAGTATCTGAAGGACCAGTATCAGTAGTATCTGAAGGTCCAGTATCAGTAGTATCTGAAGGTCCAGAATCAGTTGGGGAAATTTCAAGCGATGTTTCGGTTGTATCTGAGGGCCCGATAGTAGTGGTATCATTTATCTTCGATGGATCTACGCTTCCGTACCAAGCCCAGTTTTTCTCAAGTATAGCAGGATCGTTTTCGCCCTTACATGCGTAAAAGTCAATATAAGATTCCAAAAAGCCATCCTCGATTTCCAACTGCACGGCTCCAGAGTCAGTATTAAACGCATACCAGTCAAAGCCGATGGCCACATTTGAAGGACCAAATGTGAATTCTCCAACAGAGTTGAATCCCAGGAATGCCTTGCTCAGGTTAGAGGAGAAACTGAAGACACTGTACAAGGTACCGTCGGCACTGGTGATTCCATCCTGAGCAACAACCCACTGATCATGCAATTCAGTTCCTGGAGCCTCAACCCGCAAGTAGTATGCGTTGGCGCCAGAAGAAGCCAATAAGGCGTAGATTGTTTTTACAAAAGACTTGGTTATCATCATTAGCAATTGAGTAGCGACTGCTTGCACCTATTGACTCAGTATGTGCCCAAGTGAGTGGTGGGTTATTAATTGTCAGGGAATTTGCATCTTAAATGCTCTTTGGCTATTAACGGCGGAGCTTTCCCGCTTCCATTGGTGATCTCTTGGCATAGAGTTGGCCGCGAGGTCATTTGGTTGCAAAATGCGAGTGAAGGTGCACACTGCGAGCGAAGGATCTTGGTGAGCGAATACCACAAGATGGGATGTTGCTCACGATTCAGAAGCAAATGAGAGTTGCATTCAATTGAAAATCGCCGGGACTCTTCAATTTCTTCTTGCTGAGGTGCCCTAACTTCAGGAGTTTCGGTCAACTCAATGCACCTTCTCGGGGAAACCCCACTAATTGTTGCACGGCAATCCACGAAAAAGAGCGGCTATTATTGGCGCAATAGGATATTTTTAGACCAATGTGATGATATAAGCAGGCACGGTCCAGTTACAATAAGTTTATGGTAGCCGCCAAGGAACGGCAAGGAACGGCAAGGAGAAACTACAAAATTTGTTTTAGGTGCTATTCGTGAGTAAGTGAAGGCAGAAGCTTGACGTGAGACATGTGAGACACACTGACAAACCTCATCAGACTCCATTGTTTGCGTGTTGAATTCCCGTCCATTTCCACTACAAGATTGAGAGTGCAAATCTACATCAGGAAAAATGGCCAGCCAATGCAACCATGTTGACCACCTACGCCCGAACTATATTCCTTCCCACATAATCCAATAGTCTAGTCTCAAGGTGGGGTCGAACATTCGGCCAGAATATCTCTTGGCATGGCCAGCACTGTATGGATGGTTAGATGGAGGGGTATGAAGAAGGAAAAGAGAATGAATTTGAGGATGCGAAGGCGGTCATTTGGGGTACAAGTGAGGATAAATGAGTAGGATGTAGCAATAGTAGATATAATTATTGGTTGAAGTTGAAGGTTGGTGGACGTGGGTGAGAGTCGATGGAAGTTGGTGAGAATCGGTGGAGGTTGTGGAGGCTGAAGGTGGGGACTATTCACATTCAGTAGAATCCATGGGAATCATTATGAATTGCCCAGGGATTATTTGAAATGATTCGTATTTGCATGGTATTGTTCGTTTTGAGGCAGTAGTCGGTGGTCATGGATGCCACCGAGAATGGCCTAAAAAGGCTGGGGAAGGAGGCGTACCGGAACATTCAACAGTGAATAGGTTTCATTTTCACAAACGCTTTGGAGATGATATGAGTATTACAGATATGTCTGCCTGAATTTTGTGTCTAGCATACCGATAACTGATGCTGTTAGTGGACAAAGTCTTATTTTGAGTTTTTCGCAACCGTTGAATGGTAGGAACATTTTGATCTTGCAGCGGAGATCCATACCCCATCCATCTAGAGTCCAATAGCAACAAAGTGCCAATGAATCTAAGATCACGATATTACTACAATACCAGTCACATACTCCAACAACTGGAGCCTTTCACCTCTACACTTATGTCACTTCGGGCCTCCCCTCGCATGGATTCTAATTGAGTCTACTCTTGGCACTATCACCATCGACTTTTGCCGGTTTCGTCTTCAACTATTCATTACTACTCATGTGTCTCCATTCCTTCTAACTTACCTAATCTACTAATCCATGTACCTATTCCCCTGTCTCCACACACTCCCTCTCACTATCGCGTCGGATCACCCACCAATCTCCATCATAAATCACAAGCAATATCGATTCTCATTTCTCTCTTCTTTTCTTATTATCCAGATATACCTACAATATCCCTTAAAACCCCAATCCTTCACTCATTCCTCCGCCCATCCCCCTCCTTCTTCCATCACCAAATATTCCCACCCACCACCCATGCTCTATACACTACGCCCTCTCAACCTACTCCATCACCAATTTCTTCATTCATGTCCAGCAGCACGTGGCATAGCGCCTCTGCTGCGCCCCGTCTGGCACTAGCCAACGACACATTCGACGATTTCGACAGCTCGCTCGACCGCGCTCTTCACCTGGCCTCCATAAACATCAACACGTTCTTCCGAAGTTCAACAAGCCGCCAAAACCTGCTGGCCTCCATCTCGGCCATCTCCATGGCCAGCTTGCCGAGCTCCGAAGAGGACGATGCTCACGATGTATTTGCTGCCGACAGCAGGCCGCTTATCCTGGGAAATTCCTCGCCGTTCGACGATCAACATAATTCTCCGTCATTACCGTCGCCCTCGTATTCCGCCACTTCTGTATCGGCTAAATTGCGGCAGACGTTTAGGCGGCTGCTAGGCCTCTACAGACTCGTTAAGGGCGAGGTGGCGCGCGAATTGAGCAGAAGGGCGGGCGAGGCGGACGGCGACTTGGGGTCTGAACGTTATGTTTCTCCTCGCAACAACAGCAAGAAATCGTTTGTCACCAACGCTGTGTCCAACGCAAAGTATAACGTAGTGACTTTTATTCCCGTGATTCTCTACGAGCAGTTCAAGTTCTTCTTCAACTTGTACTTTTTGCTCGTGGCGTTGTCACAGATTATTCCCCAGTTACGTATCGGCTACTTGTCGTCGTATGTGGTGCCGCTAGCATTTGTGCTCACGGTGACGATGACGAAGGAAGCAGGCGACGATATTGCTCGTAGACGCAGAGATTTGGACCAGAACAACGAGCAATACGAGGTGCTAAACAGAGAGTCTCCGCTCACACAAGATGTGACCATGGTGGCGTCGAAAAACCTCAAGGTGGGCGACTTGGTGCGTCTTCACAAGGACCGCAGAATCCCCGCCGATATGATTCTTATCCAGTCGTCGGATGCCAACGGAGAGTCTTTCATTAAGACTGACCAGTTGGATGGAGAAACCGACTGGAAACTCCGAATTGCATGCAGCGTCACCCAGCCGATCACCGAGGTGTCCAAACTCGTCAATAACATCTCGTTGATCGTGGGCCGCCCTACAAAATCCATTCATGCCTTTGACGGAAAACTTATATATCACCAGGGCTCTGCAAACAACAAGACGGTGCCTTTGACTGTTGATCAGACATTGTGGGCAAACACAGTGCTTGCTTCAGGAACAGCCATCGGAGTCGTGGTTTACACTGGGGTAGAAACCCGTCAGCTGTTGAACACTACTATGTCAGGGGTGAAAACTGGCTTATTGGAGCTCGAAATC
Organism: Sungouiella ezoensis; assembly: GCA_030569115.1. Classification (NCBI taxonomy): domain Eukaryota; kingdom Fungi; phylum Ascomycota; class Pichiomycetes; order Serinales; family Metschnikowiaceae; genus Sungouiella; species Sungouiella ezoensis. The sequence goes on from JAJMJY010000015.1 coordinate 79,335, forward strand.
AACAGCCTCTCGAAAATATTGTGTATAACAGTGTTCATTTTATCGGTCATATTGGTGCTCGCTCATGGATTCCCGTTGAAAAGCGGCTGGTACATTGACATCTTGCGATTCCTTATTTTGTTCTCCTCCATCATCCCCGTGTCTCTCAGAGTCAACTTGGATCTTGCCAAGTCAGTTTATGCTTCTCAGATCCAAAAAGATCACGATATTCCTGATACTATTGTACGGACATCAACCATTCCAGAAGATTTGGGGAGAATTGAGTACTTATTAAGTGACAAAACAGGCACTTTAACTCAAAACGATATGGAGATGAAAAAACTCCACCTCGGCTCTATCTGTTACGCAGGTGACACCCTCGACATTGTTGCGGAGTATGTTAGTAAGCTCTTTCTTGTTGATCTGGGCCAGGGAGCCTCGTCCAAGAGAAAGGACTTAGGTTCCAGAGTCTGTGACTTTGCACTCGTTTTAGCACTCTGCCATAATGTTACTCCTACTGAAGAAGATGGTGAGGTAACTTATCAAGCTGCATCTCCTGATGAAGTTGCTATTGTTAGATTCTGTGAGAGTGTTGGATTAAGGTTGTACAGAAGAGACAGAACCTCGATTACTCTTTTGCATCTTGCAACTAATCAGGAATTACACTTTAGCATTCTCTACAACTTTCCGTTCAACTCGGACACTAAAAGAATGGGTATTGTTATCAGGGATGTATTAAAGGACGAGATCTGGTTCATGGAGAAGGGTGCGGATGTGGTCATGACACGAATTGTCAACAGCAATGATTGGCTCGAGGAAGAAACTGCGAACATGGCCAGAGAGGGTTTGAGAACTTTGGTGATCGGAAGGAAAAAGATAAACAGCACCTTGTTCGAAGACTTCTCGAAAGACTACGAGCTGGCAGCATTATTGATGCACGGACGTGAAGGGGCTATGCAGAAAGTAATTGGTCAGTATCTCGAAACAGATGTCGAACTCCTTGGTTTGACCGGTGTGGAGGATAAATTGCAGAAAGATGTGAAAACTTCTATCGAGCTTCTCCGTAATGCGGGCATCAAGATCTGGATGTTGACAGGTGATAAGGTTGAAACTGCCAAGTGTGTTGCTATCAGTGCCAAATTGATCTCGAGGGGCCAGTACGTTCACCAAATTACCAAGGTTTCTCATCCTGATATGGCTATGGCTCAACTTGACCAACTAACAATCAATTCCAACTCGTGCCTTTTGATTGACGGTGCATCATTGGCAGTCTACATGAAGTACTTCTCGAAAGAGTTCTTTGAAATTGCCATCAAATTGCCAGCAGTAATTGCTTGTCGGTGTACTCCACAACAAAAAGCGGATGTTGCGTTGGCCATCAAGGAAATTACTGGAAAGAGAGTGTGCTGTATTGGAGATGGAGGAAACGATGTCAGTATGATTCAATGTGCCGATGTGGGTGTGGGAATTGTTGGAAAAGAAGGTAAGCAAGCTTCACTCGCAGCTGATTTCAGCATTGATCAGTTCCACTACTTGCTGAAGCTTTTGCTTTGGCACGGTAGAAACTCATACAAGCGGTCAGCGAAATTGGGCCAATTCGTTATCCACCGTGGTTTGATCATTTCGGTTGCCCAGGCAATCTATTCCGTTTCTTCTCACTTTGAGCCTTTGGCTCTTTACAAAGGTTGGCTCATGGTTGGCTACAGCACACTTTACACTATGGCGCCAGTGTTTTCATTGACACTTGACAGGGATATTGATGAAAAGCTCACTAAACTCTACCCTGAGTTGTACAAAGAACTTACATTGGGAAAATCCTTGTCATACAAGACCTTCTTTATGTGGGTGGCTATTTCGGTCTTCCAAGGCAGTGTTATCCAGCTCCTTTCACAAAAGTTCCAGACGCTTGATGAAGACAAGTTTTTGACTATGGTGAGTATATCCTTTAGTTGCCTCGTGTTCAATGAATTGTTCATGGTTGCACTCACCATCAACACGTGGATGAAGACCATGGTAAGCACCATTGTTGTGACATTCATGATATATGTGGTGCTGATTCCGTTCTTGACGGAGTACTTTGATTTGGCTTACATCACCAGTTTCTCATTCTACTGGCAAACCTTGTTGGTTCTTGCAGTCAGTCTCTTCCCTGTGTGGTTAACACAGACTCTTAATCGTAAGCTCAGGCCGCCATCATATGCCAAAGTGCAACAGTACTAAATTTAGACGTCAGAGGATATCATAATCGCATTTTATTTTGCTTTTTTGCCAGGGCACAAAACCAGAGCGTGTTTAGTTATCGAAAGTCTGGTTCTTCGATGTCCGAATCGGGTGCCACCGAATTAGGTAACACGATATCGAAGTGACTATTGTACAGGGTCAGATAACGTCGTCGCAATTTCGTGGGCGAATCCGGGTTGAAATCAGGCCAGTTGAGGTATTGAGTTATGAAAGTTTGTTGATTTATCATTGAATTAATATTGCAATTGTGGATGCTGCTTATTCTGGTTAGTAGAAACTGACTACCACAATCACAAACCTTCCCACTTGCGCAAGGCGTTGGGGCCAGGAAAGGTCACGCGTTGTCCGATTACGGAACGAGTTTCAAACAAGATTGTGGCATTTAAACTATACGACTTTGAACGATACGTGTACGTTTGGTCTTGTACGAGGTACGCGGAGGCAGGCGAGGTACTGGAATGGGACTAAGTATATGGCACCACCGGAACTAACTTGCACTATCTCTGCATTCTGCCGCAAAATCCCGTATCGGGTGCAGTATTAATGCGACTAGCCCACTCTTTTCCCCCCGATGAGTTGGACGGAGTTGCTACTTTTGTTGGGTATGCTGAGGTTTCCATGAATGGCCAGGTTCTCCTATGAGAAATTTGAAATTATGTTCAGAGAGATTCCAAATGGTGCAATTGAAGTAAGTGGAGCCATCAGCCGCGAGGAATCGGGCCACCCCAACGAAAACTGCAGGGTGTTTATGACCAATTTGTGGCTGCGAAAGCATTGTTCTAACTGCAGGCTAGGTATGGCTGGTGGCCCCACTTCCTCGCTATAAGAATGAGATGAAATCCATCGAATTTTCAACTCTATCACCAACTTTCTTTTCCATCATGTACGCATCCCTCACCACCAAAACTCCCATGCTCACCTTGGGCTACCTCGCAGTCTCCACTACCGTGCCATTCATGTTGTCGTATAAAGAGACCCAGCAAAATTCCATATACTCCAAAGGCTACCCAAATGTCAGAGCTTTGTTCAACAAGATTTAAGATGACAAGATAGAAAGTTAATTGATTTCTGGGTAGGCTGGGGAATATGGGTAAGTACGCTGGTTGTGCTACATTAATAAATATTGCATTATAAAGATTTACATTGAAGATACTGTAGATGATAAAAGAGGTTGATATCCATCGAGTTTCGATGGTTAGGAGTTCAACCTCGATGGAATTAGTCTCAATTGTAGATGGTGATTGAGAGAGAGGTATTACTAAAATGGCCATAATGAAGCAGAGGCTAAAATATCACTCCATGATTTCCTCCATGTAAGTTTCTCAAGTGGTTATTAGTTTATTACTAAATTACCGTCGCGGTTACTGTGGATCGATTCTTCATGCACACTGGTGGTCACCGAAGACTTCTGCCTCATTGAGAAAATACACAGTCCTCAAACTAATAAAAATAGATCAAATATCGAATGCTGTTCCTTCCATGTTCTTATCTTTTCTTCTCGTTTTATTTCCTCACATCTTTCTCTCCTACTTCCCTCCTACTTCTCATTACTTTTACACTTCTTATTCTATGTACATGATCACCTGTTCCACACTGCAGTTTCCACCAACAGCTTGGCAGACTTCAACCCAGATGCAACGTCGTAGATGGTCTGCTGCTGAGAAATCGACAAGTCTCCGTTTCTGGCCAATTGCGTGGCAGTAAATACCGAGGTAGCCACTGGCTTTTTCCCCATATTGATAGTATCTACCTCACCCTTGACTACATGGTTGATTCTCGAGCCTAACTTGGCCACATCTACGTCCAACGAGTAGTCCTTTTGCAAAATGAACTTGTTGCCGGTGAAAGACGAGTCCAATTTGTCGATGATAGACTTTGGCAATTTGTATGGGTATTTGGACTCGAGTAACGTCTCTTTGGCGACCGCAGCCACTCTTGACGACGTGGAGATGGCCAACGATGCTGGCTTACCGTGGAAAAAGTCATCACCTGAAATCGTCGGTTTGAAGTCCTTGACGACTAACTCTTTCTGGACAATTCTGCCCGTAGAAGCTGCCGCAGTAGATGAAGCTGCAGTGGATCTTCTGGGAGGTCTGGCTCTAGTTCTTTGGGAAAATCCACCGCTTCTTGGTGTCGCAGGCTTGGAATCCGATCTTGACGGTGGGTTAGCTCTTCTGGAACGGTCTGGCTTCTTGAAATTGGCCTCATCCATCAACTTGAAGGTATTTCTGCTCAACGGGTGGTCCTTGACGGAGATACGGGCGCTTTCGGTTCTTGCTCCGAGTCTTGGCGCAGGTTTGGCCTTTTTGGAGTCGTGGGCCTTTGCCGTGGCCGTCTTCCGTTGCTTCTGTTGTTTGGGTTCTGGTTTGGCTGAAGCTTTTGCTTCAGCAATTCTCTTGGTTCTGGTGTTGATACTGTCGATGCGCTTCATCAAATCGGACAAGAATAAGGCGCTTTCATTTTTCTGGACCGACGAGTAAGCTCTAGCGGTTCGGCCGATGCTGGCGACGCCTATGAAGCGAGAGAACATGGTGGTGGAGATTTTTCTTGAAATGATTTTCACTGGCTAGTGTGTAGGAATTGAACAGAGGAGTGGGAGAATGAGAAAAATCGAGGAAGATGAAAATGGAAGATATAATGGAAGAAATGGAGAAGAAGATGGGGAGTGGGGGAATCATCAAGTTAATTCTTTTTTATTGGTTCATTATTGTCTTTTATTCTCTTTCTCTTGTCACCTGCCGTGGCATTATATGGTTGCACCTACTAGTTCGCGCTCGTTCAAATCAAAAACTACAGAGTAGAGTACGAATGCTAGAACCTATATTGAACGTTGATTCGCAAAAAAAAAACTCGCCCTACTTCCAATGCTCTAATGTGCTTCATCACATGCTCTCACACTATCTGGAGTGTTATCATCATTTTTAAAAGCGTACTAAAGCCATTCCACACTTATCATTGGATAGATTGACTAGCACCCTCGAAACCAAAGATGGTAATTATTCTTACAAAAATAGAAAAATAGGGCTTCTCAGTCGGGAGAAAATGGTACTGACCTCGGGGAGAGGAAAGCGAATGTGATGTCAGGAGGGAAGAACAAAGGTAACCTCCGCAGAAGCGAAGGAAACATTCACCAACTATGTGGACATATCACATACATTAGATAATGCCCTCTCGCAGTCAAAGGGAAAATTGTTTCTCCAATAATCTTATACCAGCGTCATCCTGAAGAATCCCAGCATGTTCTTAGGGAGGTACTCGACTGGGTGCAAAATATCGTCTGCAGTCCACTTCAGAAGAGACAGAAAGCAACACAAAAATGAAGCAATAAATGCTCTCACCATCAAAGAAAACATGACTATTATCACCGTCTCTCTCCAACACCGACCACTCTCACCACTCCACGAATCTCGATTCTCGTCATGTTCTACACTTTCGCTATGACTAAATGTGGGAAAATCACTAGCTCTAGAAACCCGTGCCCCCGGTGTATCACCCCTCCTACCACTAGCGACTTCAAACTCTTCTCCTGACCCTCCCTTGTTCCACTTGTCTCCAACTCTTATTGTCTCCCCACGATTCATTCGTGGATCCTGCACACAGATGCAATCAACCTCCACCCTTTCTACTCTACACCCCCCATCAATTGCAGCCTTCCCCAACTCAAAGTTCCCCATCCCTCCCCCAATAAATACCTCAGCATCCCCACAATCCTTCCCGCTATTTTTCTCCCTCTTTTCTTCCTCTTTTCTTCCTCTTTTCTCCCTCTTCCCTCCTTCCACCTCTCCTCCTCCAATCCCTCCTGCAGAAAACCCAGGCTCTTCCACTGGCGTCCTCTGGTTGGAAGTGTGCACATACAAAAAAGGCGTGCCCTCACCACCGCGCCGCCAGCCAATAATATTGCGCTATGGCTAGCTTCCTCCAGCCGATTCTGGTGAATTTTCGCGCTACCCTACACTCAAATATATACTGAAGCAAATTTCCCAACCTTCTCTTTTTCTTCCCTCACCAGACTTTTTCCCCAAATCCTTGTAAAGTCGCCATGTTGTCAGCTCGTTCTGTCTTACGTACTGCTGCCCGTGCAGCTACCGTCTCTAGAATGCGTGTCGTATGTACTTTTCCATAAATGTGCCTGGGTTTTGTCGAGTTTCTGGCCAATTCTTCCTCCACCATGATTCTGGCCATTGACTGGTGTGTTGACTTGTGAACACTCATGGGTGGGCCAATTGTGTGCTAGTACCCCTGAGGGTAGCCGCCAATGCCAGTTTGCGGTTTTTTTGTGGCGGCTAATCGCTCCTCTCATGTGGATATTCCGGTGGTTCTCCACCCTCGACTTTCATTGGTGCGAATGCCCGGTAGGTGCGCTCAGCAATGCGGTCTCTCCAGCCGCTTCATGCGTCCCGATCCACTGACCGTAAAAACCCAGAATCCCCAACTACCATACTAACGTCCAGGCTCGTCCAGCTTTCACTGCTGTTCGTCACGCTTCCGCCAAGGCTGCTCCAACCGAGGTTTCTTCTATCTTGGAGGAGAGAATCAGAGGCGTCTCTGAGGAGTCCAACTTGAACGAGACCGGAAGAGTCTTGTCCGTCGGTGACGGTATTGCCCGTGTTTTCGGTTTGAACAATGTCCAGGCCGGTGAGTTGGTTGAGTTCTCCTCTGGTGTCAAGGGTATGGCCTTGAACTTGGAGGCCGGCCAGGTCGGTATTGTGTTGTTCGGCTCCGATGCTTTGGTCAAGGAGTCCGAGCCAGTCAAGAGAACCGGTAAGATTGTTGAGGTTCCAACTGGTCCTGAGTTGTTGGGCCGTGTCGTTGACGGTTTGGGTAACCCAATCGACGGTAAGGGTCCTTTGAACAACTCTTCCACCGCCAAGGCTGAGGTCAAGGCCCCAGGTATCTTGCCAAGAAGATCTGTCTTCGAACCAATGCAGTCTGGTTTGAAGTCCGTTGACGCTTTAGTGCCAGTCGGAAGAGGTCAGAGAGAATTGATCATTGGTGACCGTCAGACCGGTAAGACCGCCGTCGCCTTGGACACCATCTTGAACCAGAAGAGATGGAACAGCGGTGACGACGAGAAGAAGAAGTTGTACTGTGTCTACGTCGCCGTCGGTCAGAAGAGATCTACCGTCGCCCAGTTGGTCCAGACCTTGGAGCAGCACGACGCAATGAAGTACTCCATCATTGTTGCCGCCACTGCTTCTGAGGCCGCTCCATTGCAGTACTTGGCTCCTTTCACCGCTTGTTCCATCGGTGAGTGGTTCAGAGACAACGGCAGACACGCCTTGATCATCTACGATGACTTGTCCAAGCAGGCTGTTGCTTACCGTCAATTGTCTTTGTTGTTGAGACGTCCTCCAGGAAGAGAGGCTTACCCTGGTGATGTTTTCTACTTGCACTCTCGTTTGTTGGAGAGAGCTGCTAAGATGTCCGATGTCAACGGTGGTGGTTCCTTGACCGCTTTGCCAGTCATTGAGACTCAGGGTGGTGATGTGTCCGCTTACATTCCAACCAACGTCATTTCCATCACTGACGGTCAGATTTTCTTGGAGGCTGAGTTGTTCTACAAGGGTATCAGACCAGCTATTAACGTCGGTTTGTCTGTGTCTCGTGTCGGTTCCGCCGCTCAGGTCAAGGCCATGAAGCAGGTTGCCGGTTCCTTGAAGTTGTTCTTGGCTCAATACAGAGAAGTCGCCGCTTTCGCCCAGTTCGGTTCCGACTTGGACGCTTCTACCAAGCAGACCTTGGCTAGAGGTGAGAGATTGACCCAGTTGTTGAAGCAGAAGCAATACTCCCCAATGGCTGCTGAGGAGCAAGTTCCAGTTATCTTTGCTGGTGTCAACGGTTTCTTGGATGAGATCCCAATCTCCAGAATCGGTGAGTTCGAGGAGTCCTTCTTGTCTTCCTTGAAGTCCAACCAGCCAGAGCTTATTGAGGCCATCAAGATCAGAGGTGAGTTGACCAAGGAGGAATTGGCCTCTTTGAAGTCTGCCACTGAGGCCTTTGTTGCTACTTTCTAAGCCTGAGGGAGCCCATAGTCATTGTCACCAAGATACACATTTCTATAAAAACACAATGAAAAATTACGATGATATATTCACCATGCACCATTCTTGTTGTAATGAAGAATAGATGCAACTTTCTTGCATGCAGATCGTATATGCACCTCGAATGTCCATTTGGAGATCTGCCAACACACGCATACACGCCCCAAAATAAATGTCCTGCAGACAGGCGTGTACCATTTACCTTTAACTGTGAACCCAACAAGATTCCATCGTTCAAATGCCTTCAAAAAATCGGAAAAGTAAAAAATCGGTTACTTTGGACTTGAGCGAGGTGGCCGTTTCTGAATCTGGCAAGAAATTTGTCGTTGAATCCTACGATTATGCCGAACTTCAGACTGAAAAGTCGCTTTCAGCCATACAGTTTGAAGACGACTTGAAGTATTTGTTGAGTAACGAGGAACAGAATATTCTGGTTGATGTAAATTTTGAAAGTACAGAAAGGGAAGACGGTAATGGGAAAATTACTGGCCAAATGAAAGAAAATAGCTCCAGAAACGCAAGAACTTCATCTAAAGACTACAAGCCACACAAGATATCTCGAGCTGAAATCACCAGAGATATTGATGAGATTTGTTTTTCTAGTGATGATGAGGAGCTTGAATCACAGGAGAAGAAGAAAAAAAGAGAGAAGAAGAAGGACGATGCCGAAAAGAATATGAATGGACATACAGAAGATACGGAAACTGACAAGAACATAAGTGGAGTGGAAGTGGTCAGTGGTGGTGTGATAAAGGAAATTGATGCACCAAAGGGAAACAAGAAAGAGTCCAAGAAAGACCAGATTCAAGTAAGCGACGATAATCAGGTTTTGGGATCAGAAGAAAGTCCAGCATCTAACGAGCGTACAAAGAAGAAAAAGAGAAAGCCAAAGGCGGAGAAGACGGAGACTGAAGCTACTAAGGCTGAAAATGAAGATAATGTTAAGGCAAGCATCGTTGAGGCTACTCAGAGCCTCGAATCAGAGGTTTCTATTACTGGAGTAGTAGGTACAGAATCAGAACTGCTCCATCCAAAGCAGAAAAAAAAGAGGTCCCAGAAAGCCCGAGCTAAGCGATTAGAAAGCGAGGCATCGGGAATTGAGGCAGACTCCAATGAAGTTGCAGACTCCAATAATCCAATGGATGTCACCAAAACTGATGGAGAGGGACAAGAAGGGAAAGGCATTCTTCAAGAGCCGGCTTTCCCCAAACTTCGTTCTTCCAAGACCGCAGTTGTGGCCCAGTTTCCAGAAATCCATCCTATCAAAACTATCATTGGTGTTTCCCATCACCAGATCATGAATATGCGAATTTCCGACGTCAAGTTCAAGATTATCACGACACTGACACTGATGTCCAAGATAAGCAAAAATGCTCTTCAGTTTCTTGTACGAGACGACGTTTTCACGGACGACGATCTGAAGAGGAAGTTCTTGCATGCGTGCATTCTGGTTGCGCTTCACGAGGCCAAAGGATTCCACAACATTTCGAGAAAATATCCTGGGCTTGATGAATGGCTATCAAATTACCAGGAGTTGACGTTGTCTCACACTAGAGCAAACTTAACGGTATCTAATCGGGCAGCACATCAGAACGACTTGGACTACAATTTGTTTTCGTATTTGGGCCATATTTTGATTTGGGCCAATCACTTGCAAACAACAGGAGGTATGCCCACGGTGATGGAGAAGTACGATTTTGACGTGACCCGAAATGACATCATGCTGTCGATCGGAGGTTTCCATTTGTGGGACCGGGTGAGGCGAGAGATCAAGACTATGAACACCAAAAGATGGAAGCATATTCAGAAGTACCGCATGATGTTTCCATACGAGGAAGATCAGTTTGTTGCTATGTTGCGGATATTGGATCTTGGCTTGCAGGTGCCATAGGAGTATTATATGGAGCAATTTCAAAGAACTGACCTGTTACTATTATGGAACTGGTGCATTAATGCTTGCAAACTGCTTTTATGATTGTACACCGCATTAGCTAAAAAAAATGTATTATCGAACAAGCTGTATTATCGAACAAGTTATGTTTTCGAACAAGTTGTATTATCGTACAAGTAGAACTACACCAGTTGTATTCTCGAACAAGTTGTGTTAATGAAAACAAAGGGAGCGGTTGATTCCTTTTCAATGCTTGCAATCAGTATTATGATCACAGTGACTACAGCCTGTAAAGAGTTTAGTCTCGTTTCATTATAAGTTATATGACTTAGTGTTACCTCTTTCGGTCATATGTTCCTTCATGTAACAGCGGAATCAAACGGTGAGTAATTCCCGATAAGGCATATTTTCCAGATCTCAGCATCTCAGAATATTCTAAATCTCTTATCACCCATATGAGCATGTCCTATGAACTATTGATTCTTCCGAAATCCTGGATTTTCGCCGAAGGCGACCCAAAAAAGTTCGACGTGCTTACCAAAGTCATCAACAAGGGATACTCAAAGCCAATGCACCGGTACGGAATCATCCAGTCTCCACGAATCAAGAATCCAGACAAGTTCATGGACTCCTTGCAGATTACTGAGGAAAAGGAGTGCTTCATTGCAATTCTTCTAGGAACCCCTTCTGTCTTTTCGAAAATAGAGTCCGAGACCGGCTACAAACGAAAATTCCATTACGATCTCTATCCATTATCAACTAGCATCAACTCGGACGTTCCAAGGGACCTCAAATCCTACTTTGGCCCCTTACTGCCTGATCTGGATGTAGAGATCAAGGTGGCTGACGCTGCTACCATCATAGATCATGATATTGCTGATAGAATTGTAGCAGTATGCGGATTCAAGACAAGCATGCTGGATGACAAGATAGTTGATGGTGTTGCTCTGAAAGGTTACGAATTGACGTCGTTCGTGTCCTTCTTGAGCGGATCCGGGCCCGAATTGCTCAACTATACCCTCACAAACTTCCTCAGTGACCCCAACTGTCAGTTTGTCAACTTGAAAGACATTGAAAGATGCGTTGTCCATGCGGACGTGATAAGAGAACATGACTTGGTGCCGTACTACATTAAGAAATGTGAGTTCGATCTTGAAGAGGAGCCGGACATTTGCATCCCCCAGTCTGGGGAAAACTCGCCTTTAGAAGATGGGATCGTCTCTTCGCAGGACTTCCACATATCTTTCTTGCGAAGAGAGATCACTATTAGAGCATGAGTTTGTATTTTTTCACTAGACATCACTAGAATTGATTATTGCTCCGTTCTGACTAGAGCCGAGCCTTGGAGTAGCCGTTGGCCTTGAGCCACTCAGTGATTGCTTCGGTATCACGAGCAGCCCAATTGGATTTGGCTGTGATCATATCCAACGACTGGGCCAAGCTCTGGTCGTAACCTTTCGTGTTCTTAGGTTTGAAGAACGCCTCGATCTCCTCCTTTTTCTGAGGAGTAGTAAATCCGCTAGTACTGAGAATCACAATTGATCCCAACATCGACAATCCTGGAGGCAACAACTCGCAGATAGCATCCCAGTTGGCCGTAAACCACGACCACAACTTCTCAATACCCTTCTTGTGAACTCTCATGCCTTGCATAGGGATGTAAATATCCTGGGACTTGATAATGTCTGACTTCAACAATAAAGATGTCACCTTTTCAAGAACTGCGTCGTCTTCAAATCTTCCAAACGATCTCAATGCTGCAAGTTTCTCCTCCACCGAATCCGGCTTGGTGTAAACTTCAAAGAGCTGGTCGAAAGTGCTCATGTCACCGTTCTTTGCTAAGGTGTTGAAGGTGGTGGCTCTCAAGTTAGGGTTGATTGCCTTCTTGTCTCCTTCAATGAAATTTTTGAATGTTTCCGTGATATGCGCTTGCACTTCCTTGTGTCCAGCAGCAGCGGCAGATCCAAACAAGAGAGATTTCAATTGCTGATCAGCAAACGAGTCCGACTCAGAAAATTCCCATCCAACTTCCTTCAATTTTGAAGAAATTAAGTCAAGTGTAAACTCGTTCAATGCATCCTTGAAGGATTCGGCCTCAAACACCATTGCAGCCTTGATCTTTCCGATGCTTCCCAAAGCAGATTCCCAAACCACGTAGTTGGATTCGCCTGACCATGCCTTAACCAAGTTCAAAAGATCGGTGGACTTGATGAATCCAGAAGATGCCAAGGATCCAGCGTCTGCAACCAAGCCAACTCTATCTTCAACAGACAAAGCCCCAGCAACACCTGCCTCTCCCAACTTTGTCCAGCGTTCTGGCAGATAAGCAGTACGGTAGATACCAGAGGAGTCAGCATTGATCTTGATGAAGTCTCCATCGACCTTCACAGTCTTTGATCTTGTGTCCAAAACTAAAGCCTCGTCGACTTTCTCGGAGGCCTTCAAACCCAAAAACACTGGGTACAAGACAGTATCTTCCTCGGGCTTCACATCGGCGGTGGCCAAGAAACGGTGCTGAGTGAAAGTCAAGTCGTTGCCTGCCTCCTCCACAGAGACAATAGGGAAACCAATGTTCTTGGTCCAGATGTCCATTACAGTCACAACGTCCTTGCCACTGGCCTCACTCAAGGCCACCCACAAGTCTGAGGTCTTTGTGTTTCCCCACTTGTGCTGCTTCAAGTAGTTGGAAACACCCTTGATGAAAACATCCTCGCCCAACCAACGCGAGATCATCTTGAGCAAGGATGAACCCTTTGAATATGAGATAGCATCGAAGATCTGGTTGATCTCGTCTGCGCGCTTCACTGGCACCTCAATGGGATGAGAAGATCTCAACGAGTCCAAACTCAAGGCCTGCTGGAGAGAGTCAGAAACATAGGATTCCCAAACCTTCCAGTCCGGGTACAACGAGTCACAAGCGTACCAGGACATCCATGTGGCAAAACCTTCATTCAACCACAACCCGTCCCAGAAGTCCATGGTGACCAAGTTTCCGAACCACTGGTGGGCCAACTCGTGCATCACCACCTCGGTGACCCGCTGCTTTGTGTTCACATTTGTGTTTGCAGGGTCCAAGAGCAAGTCAACCGTACGATAGGTGATAAGACCGAAGTTCTCCATGGCGCCGGCCGAGAAGTCGTGGATAGCCACCATGTCCATCTTTGGCAATGGGTAAGGAATATCGAATTTCTTATCGAAAAAGGCCAAAGTTTTGGCGGCAATGTCGGCCGAGTACTGACCCAAGTGCTCCAGGCCTGGGGTGGCCCACACCTTGATAGGCACGTTGTAGGAGGTATTCTCTACGTATCTCAAGTCTCCTACAATGAAAGCAACCAAGTAGGTGGACATCAAAGGGGTTGTGTTAAACACTGTCTTCTTCTTGTCCCCTGGCAACAGCTGCTCCTCCTTAATGTCCATATTTGACAAGTGGACCAAGCTCTTGTCGGAAATCAACGAGATATCAAAGTGAGCCTTGAGAGCAGGTTCGTCAAACGAAGGAAATGCCCGGCGACAGTCGGTAGGCTCCATCTGGGTAGTGGCCAAATAGCGGGTGTTTCCTTCTTCGTCGGTGTAAGTGGAGCGGTAGAAGCCTGCCATCTTGTCGTTCAATACACCGGTGAAGTTAATGGACAACGCAGCAGTGGAGCCCTTGGCCAATTCAGAAGCCAATTGGAAGGTGACGGTCTGTTTGTCTTCGTCAAATGTAGTAGCAGACACCTGGGAGCCATTGACCGATGCCTGGTGAATGTCGATCTCCAACACGTTCAAAGTAATGGAGGTGGTTGGGTGGTTGATGTTCAAGTCGATAGTGACATCACCATTGAATTTGAAAGTGTCGAACAAAGGCTCGAGGGTCAAGTCGTAGCGGGTGGGAGTCACGTTGGTGGGCAACACCTCTCTCTGAGGGGTGGAGGCGGCAGACATTGCGTATGAGCAGAAAGATGATGTGGAGGTAGCAAAGAATCTGGTGGCGGAAAACGTGGAGAAGGTGGAGCCTTTTGGGTGGAGAGAGCGCGCGGCCCTGGCGAGGGCTCGGACGAACATACGAGTTGGGCGAAACGAGGGAGGCAAAGTTGGGAATTGCTGGGAATTGCTGGGAACTGCTGAAGAGAGTAGGATGGGAACCGGCCGTATTTATAGATTTGGGTGAGGGATTTTGAGGGGCTCACCTGCTGTTTGTGGATGTAAACGGTGAAGTGGTTGGAGGTTGGGTATTCGAGGTGGACATTGCGAATCGCACGATAGGACGATAGTAAGTTGAGGGAAGACAATTGGGAATTGGAATTGGAATTAGGAAATGGGAAATCGGAATTGGGAATTGGACGGAGGATAAAAGAGAGTGAGGTGGAGAAATGGAGATTTACCTGATAATTGGGAGAAATATAACTGAAAGAGGTCAAGATTTGGCAACAGAAGTAGATCGCAGAGTGAAGGCATCTGGCTGCGAATCGCGAATACACTGATGGATTCTGAACATACATAGATGATGCAAAGATGCATTATATAATACATAGAAAATAACATAGATGTAGAAAGGTAACAAATATAGACGATGATATCGATTTAGAAAGGTAGATGATGGCTTAGATGTAGACACTTAGATTTACTTGTAGACACATAGATGTAGATACATAGATGCATAGATTTAGATACATAGACACATAGAAGTAGATACATAGATACATAGATGTAGGTAGATATATACTGTACACCAATCAATGCTTTTGTATGTTAAGGTTCCATTCACTAGGGTGATCTCCTAAACTGGTGCCTTACGCCTATCTGGTTCCATAGTACAAATGTCATCACAACGCTGTAATGGTCGATCATTCTATGCCCGTGGCCGGTACCGCTGTTTTCTCTCCGAATTCTTAAAGGGCCCACTTCCAAACGATCTACAATCTTTGGTCACGAGCCTTCTAGTCAAACTATTGCAGTACATGGACATAGATACTTCGACGTAGATACTTGGATGATTTCCTAATTGTAGATACGTTGAAGTCACAAGCATAGATGTAGATATATAGATGTTTACATAAATAGAAGCATAGCGTAGTAGATTGCGTAGAGAAGCAGAGTGATCTTCTTAGTAAGTTCCAATGCGTACCTTTCCTCTCTATTAAGTCTCTCTGCGCTATTGTATAGCTAAGGAATCGCCAAGCCCCAACTATAAACAATAGTAGACATGTACACATGAAGCAGCATTAATGGCCAATCAAATGAAAATCAATGTATTCTCAATGAATCGCCGCTAAATCACTCCACCAAAATCTACTCAATCTACTCCACCCCAAACTCCTACAAACTCAAACTCCATTACTCCTCCAACCAGGTGGTCTCGGCATCAAATTGATGACCGCTAGCAAGCCAGCCAGCAATCCCCTCGTGCAAAATCTCCACCTTCAAAACCAGTTCATTCTCCTTCAAATAGTCATCTAACCATCCAGCCACATATGCAGCTCTCTTGGCAGAACTGTTGCAATGAATGGCAATGATTTTAGTCTCTGGCTTGGCAGCAAGAACCGGATCAATCACCTTGGCCCTGATGTCTGTGGGTCCGTCGATGGTAGTTGCAGGAATGTGAACTGCCTTGGTAATGTAGCCCGTCTCTCTGTCATTTCTCAAATCCACCACTGTGATATCCTCTGGGGAAGTCTGAAGATGGGCAAAGATCTCCTCCCTGGGAGCTCTGACAGACACAGTTTCAGACTTGGAACCCTCCCATTTCTTCAACCATTCAGGAACAGACGTCATGATGTTGATGATGGAAAACGTCTCGGTTGTGTACCTTAAGTAGTGCGAGTATATTGCGAATTGTGGTGGAACCATAACGGATACCCACGTGCTCCCAATGGTTGGGAAAGATACAGGCAATACTTTGTGTTGAACATACACACTCTATGGTAAGGTGATATCCAGACTACTGACCGGAGCACAGTTATGTAAGTGTGGCTGGCCAGAGTTTTGGAGAGAGGCGACACCCCTCCTGATCAAACAAGTATCAGGATCATGACTGATAAAGGTTTGCTATCATTCAGTCTGAGGGTTGGATCCTCCCTATGATGCGGGGTATCCGTTCATATATGTTTCATATTTGATACACTAGATAACTATATAACTAGGGTTTTATGCCTGTCTTCTGAGAACGATCAACTATTCAACTCAGAGACTTTTAGGTTTTCCCTAAACTGAGAGATAGTACACGTTTCCAATCTACTCTCATCAACCTGTAACCATGTACAAGTACCTAGAATCTTAACACTTTGTGGTGACGATTTATTTGCAATGTAGATATAATTGATTTAAACAGAATGCAGTATCCATCACTCGAAGTCTATTATGTTTCTCAACTGTTCTCAACGGACACTCTTAACGTGTAGAATGACCCAAGCGACAAGAAATACAAGGCCATCTCACGAAAACATTATTCCAACTGACATAGAAACCTTACCTTCTCTGAAAAGCATTCTGCACTGATCTCTAGAAGATCCAGCCCAAGAAATACATCTCCGCTGATCCCAAGAAATACATCTCCAACTGAAATCTTATGGTATCTTTCGTTCACCTAAACACACCACACACACGTCTACGCCGTCCTCTGCACGAGATGAATTCCACTATCGGTCTCAATGATGTCACTGTACTCTCCCACATTCAAGCCAAACGCAGCTTGCTCAAATGCTGGCTGCATCTGGCCCTTTCCAAAGAATCCCAAATCTCCCCCATTGGTATGTGAAGAGCAGTCCGATTCAGTCTTGGCCAACTCGCCGAGCTTGACCTCGCCATTTAAAATCTGCTCTTGAAACCCCTTCATCTTTGCAATCGCCTCGTCTCTGGTGAGAGTAATCCCATCTGGCAGCTTCCATGACTTTGGTCTTCTGGATGTTTCGTTTTTCACAAGCAAATGCGATGCTCTGACCTTTCCGTCGTCACCAACCACCGGTGTGTTTCCATTGGCTTTATATTTTACCAAGTAGCTGTTGAGTTTGTCGGTATCGGTTCCGTATGGTGGTTCCCACGATGACTCTCGAGTTGCTTGGTTCAAGTAGTATTCTTTGTTGTGGGTGCGGCTGACTCTGAGCGACCAACTGGGTGGCAATCCTGTTTCCATGGTGTTGCAAATCTACGATTTGTGATGCAATCTACTGAATAGAAGAATGGTATTTCTGTATGTTTGATCGTTAGTAATTGCTAGTCTTGACGGTGCACCCGTACACCAGCGCTATTGACCACCATCGACCCCAACAGCTCCACTATTCGAATCCCCTTAATGCTCTAGTGTATTCAATGCTCTAGTGTATTCAATGCTCTAGTGTATTCTACTATCTACAAACCCCGCTCAAACGCCCTTCAGCTTCATCGCCTCTAGCACATGTCCGTAAACAACATCAACTGGCTGGTCGCACTGGAGCTTAATCACCTTGCCCTGACCATCAAAGTAGTCCACCACAGCCATAGAAGTGTCAACAAAAGTGCGGAATCTCTTTTTAATACTCTCGATGTTGTCGTCCGTTCTGCCGCTGGTCTTTCCTCTCTCCAACAATCTCTTGAGCATGACACTCTCAGGACATTCAAAGAACAATGTGAACTTGGACTTGACGATCTGGTCCTCGAAAGTAAGGGCCTGGTCCATTTTTCTGGGGAACCCATCCACCAAAAACTTGTTCAGGCCCTTGGCGTGGTTCTCCCTGATAGCCTGCTCCAACAAGGCCACCGTCACCTCCTGCGGAACAATAGTACCTTCTTTAATACATACCGAGATCAATTCTCCATACTTAGAACCCTCTCTGTTCTGCTCGGCTCTCAACAAATCTCCAGCAGACAAGTGAACGAACCCGTGGTCGGCCACCAACTTGGCACACTGGGTACCTTTTCCAGATCCTGGACCTCCCAAGACAAAAATCACCGAAACGTCCTTGTCGGAGAATGCTGGACCTTTCTTGGGCTCAACAGCAGCAACTGGCGCCTCTCGGTTGTATACGGAAGCAAATACCGTGGAACCAACTGCCAAAGCACCCAACGCTGCCAAAATCTTTCCTCTGGAAATAGGTGGTGGAGGTGGTGGGGTGGAGTTGGAGCCGGAGGAGCCCGAGCCCGATTGGGTGGATTGCAAACGAATCACACCGTGAAGAGAGAACCGGGGAAGTGGTCTGGCACGTGCCAACGTCGACACTCTGACTTGTTTTGCAATCATTGTAGATGGTGAGAAGAATTGGCGAGACTGGGTATGCACACCCTAGAGACATGGAGTAGGTGGAAATGTGATGGGATAATAAGGAAAATTGGGACGAGTTGCAATGGAAAATTATTGTAATGGGAATGCTTTGGGAAATATAATTGCCGATTCTTTTTCCTTTTATTATTTTCCTTTTTATATCGCAACGTTGATGTGATGGGGCTAGACCCTTGGTGTAATGGAGGTAGAGTCGCCAGTTGATCTCTCAGTGCAAAACTGATACGTTGCATATTGATCTTCCCTGATTCAGTTTTATTTCCTGTACTCGATATGATTTCTATTCACAAAGATTCGCCCTCGTCACCCTCATTTCTGCTAATCATACTCCCCCAACGCGGCCTCGCCAACCCTATAATAATGCCCGTTGAGCTCCTTCAGCCACCCACGAACCGCCAAATTCACATAAACCGTCGCAGGAACCTCCGGAGGCAGCAACTTCCCCTCTGCGTGCAAATCAGTGAATCTCTGAAGCGACTCCGGCGTCATGTTGGCGCCAAATTTCTCTCGAATGTCCTTTTGCATCGCCGTAGCAACCACTCCCGGTGCAACAGAAATAGCCAGCACCTCGGGGTTCTCGGAAACAACCAGCTCTATCAAATGGTTGAGTGCTGCCTTGGACGCTCCGTACGCTGCCCACCCATAGTAAGGCTTGGTGGAAGCTCCAGAAGAAACTGCTACAATTCTTCCTTGGGACTTCTTCAACGAAGGCAATGCCTGTTTGATAAGCTCCACCACCGAAAAGAAGTTAATGTCAAAGAGGTTTTTCCACTTGTCGACATTGGCTTTGGCCACAGCGTCCACAGGATCCAACACTCCAGCATTTGCAATCACCGAATCCACCGATCCGTATTTCTCGAGCGCTACTTCCACCGCTTTGGCAGAAACAGAAGGATCGCTTACGTCTCCAACTACAATGGCCACCTGGTCTCCGTACTTTTCGACTAGCTCGTCGAGGGCCAGTTTCGTTCTGGCAATAGCTACTAGGTTATGTTGAGTCGAACCTGACAAGAAAATGTGAGCAATTGATGCACCGATGCCTGGTGTTAGTGTGTACATTATGAATTTGCGCTGAAATGGAACACATACCTCTGGAGGCACCAGTCAAGACCATAGTATGGGCCATGATAGATAAAGTAACAGTAGATGTGAGATGAAAGGCAGATTATACAGGTAATTGAGTTGGTGAGAAGGTGGCATGAGTTGGAGAACTTGGCAGAATAAAAAATGATATTGTTGGTGGAGGCTATGTATTACGACTTTGACAAGTTCTGAAACTTTCATATTTTTTTGAAATTTCATGATTGTTTTCTCTGTTTCTCGTCCCTACCCTATTTCTTCTTTTCGCAGCAAGTGGCTAGGTTTTACGAGAATCTACAATCATCTCGAGACACATTCTTTATTTCGTATCAAAAAACTTGAATAAAAATTCGGAATACAGTGTTCCAATCCCAAGAAAGATTTTCACCAAAGCAGATTACCAAATCAACTTTTTCCCACTTGATCTCGTCCCATTTCTTCTACATTGTGCTTTCTCCTACATTGTGCTGGCTATCTCTGAGTGCATTCTCTGAAGTTACACTAGGCGAAATCAACCAAAAAATTCTCCAAAAAAAGAATAAAAGAGAATTTTCCTCTCTGACCCTACTCATCAACATCACCAATATCCATTACCAGCCACGCCGCCCTCTCTATACCCTGGCCCCAACTTACTCCCTGGTCGTGCGCACACCACCACTTACCAATCTGCTCTGGCATAACACCTTGCCCAGAAGTATATATATACCCTGATCCCCACAAATCTCAGATCCCATCTCAAGGGCTAATGAACATAAACCCAGAAGCCGCCAGGGATATCCCTTGCAAAAACGTGCTTATCTACGGCTACTGTAAGTTTGAGAACAAGGGCTGTGCGTTTTCTCATCCCAAACCGGGTGGACAACAGCAAGTCGCTTTCAACAACTCGACTATGAAGTCCGTCTCGGGCAATTCCACCAATTCAGCAACGTTGGAATCGTCTGGATCCGTCGAAACCGCGGATTCAACCCCTCCATCGACGCAAAAGTTCGCGTCTATGGCGAATGCGGAACCAAAGCGAAAGTTCAACATGAACACGCCACTGTTCCAGCCTTCGGTGCTGTCCATCACCAACAAGTTTGCCACCTTATCTCCGAAGCTCAAGGAGATTCCTGCTTTTGTTCCATCTTCCGCGGACCCAGCTGCTGGCGCATCATCTAATACTTCTACCAAGGACTCATCCACAGCATTTGCTTCGAGAAAGTTCAACGCCTCCACGCCGTCATTCACCCCTTCAAACCCATTTGATACGGAATACAACAACAATGCCAATGATGGCTACATACTGCTGGACATGAACAACACCTCGAATGTGCACAATGTTCAGAATCTACAACAACCAAAGCAACAGAACCCATATTTGCAGTCTTCTGGCCCAATGTCGACTGCAGGAGTTGGTCTGATGCCTCCAGGGTCAGATTTCAGGTTTCTGCACACACTGGGAGCTCTGGCATATCCATTAAACTATCATTTGTATGCCCCAGCTCCCCCTCCACGATTCTCCATGCAATTGAAGCCGTACGAGACGACTGCCAATGCCATGTTTATCCCCAACGATATCCGCGAACTTCTCACAAGGAAAAATGAGGCCACTTTGCAGACATTGTCGCAGCTGTCACTACCGGAACATGTGGGAGTCTATCACTCATTGGTGCCGATCGACCTGTCTCTTGACCACATCTCCAAGCAATATCAACTCCCCAGTCATATGTATAAGGTGATATCGAACGTCGACGGTGCACCCTATGCCATGAGAAGAATCGACTATGGCTCCAAGTTGCGGATCTTGAACGATCTTCCATTTAGCACAGTCAAGAAATGGAAAGCACTAAAGAATGCCAACGTGGTACAACTTCGAGATGCCTTCACTTCTGTGGGATTCACTACTCAGGGTGATCCTACATTGTGTCTTGCTTACGACTTCTATCCCATGGCAAACTCTTTGCAGGAACATCACTTGACCAGAAAGTTGGGAGGTAAGCTTGAGCCCATCACAGAAGATATACTCTGGGCTTATTTAGTACAGTTGACAAATGCATTGCTTGCAATCCACAAAGCTGGTTTGAACGCTGGTTCGTCGATTTCTCTAAGCAAGATTTTGGTGACAAACAAGAACAGAGTGCGGTTGGGCGCAGTCTGTGTTGATGACATTCTCGAGCATGAGGCTATTGAGAGCCGTAAGGAAGAGGTTGGATCAGACTCCCTCTTGCATACGCTTCAGGTCGGTGACGTAATTCGTCTTGGAAGAGTGATCAACGAATTGACCAGCGCCACTCTTCCTGTCAGCTTGCGTGGTGGGTCATTTGAGTCAACTTTGACCAATTTGCGAACCTCATCATCGGTTCCACTTTCGGATGAATTCTTGGCAGTGCTCAAGGTGTTGAACACCATTGAAGACGAGTTTGATCTCATTCAATTCTACAATCGCTACCTTTCACAACGAACTCTTAGTTTGCTTGACGGTTTGCAGGATCTGACCGACTACTACGAGAGTCAATTGCTGTCGGAGGTGGAGAATGGAAGGCTTTTCAGACTCATGGCTAAGATTAATTATGTTGCTGATCGCCGGCCTCAGGACTCTGAGCTTAGTGGAAGTTTGCTTGTGATCAATCTTTTCAGAGACTTTATTTTTCAGACATGCAATGAATTTGGAAAGCCTGTTGTGGACTTATCGAAGGTGTTGACCAATTTGAATAAGTTGGACGTAGGGGTT
Organism: Sungouiella ezoensis; assembly: GCA_030569115.1. Classification (NCBI taxonomy): domain Eukaryota; kingdom Fungi; phylum Ascomycota; class Pichiomycetes; order Serinales; family Metschnikowiaceae; genus Sungouiella; species Sungouiella ezoensis. The sequence continues at coordinate 101,510 of JAJMJY010000015.1, forward strand.
GATGAGAAAATTCTCCTAATATCTCGTGAAGAAGACAGTTGTATTATAGTGAGCTACAAGGAGGTGAAAGACATTATTGATCTGACCTTCAGGGCTATTTTCAGGTAGGGGGTTCTTGTCCATTCGAGGACGAATAGAGAGTATCTAGAAATGCAAGAACGGTGAGAGAATTGATGTAGGAGACAAAAGGATTGATGGACCACATCACACGAACCATGATCTGAGACAGATTGGTCAGTAAGTACAGCACTCTACTAATCTCAGCGAACAGTAGAATCATTATTGTCTGGGTCCCTTCAGAGGAACCAACAACATGAATATGTATGAATATCAGAGCCACAGCTGAGAAAATAGCTCAAGCCAATATCTACGCCTCCCCAGCTACATAGGATAACCCGTGACAAAAAACCGAAGTCGAGGCAGAATGTCACTATTTAGAAATCAAGGAAATTTCCAAATCGGCATAATGACTATTCTTTTGCCGGGGCCATCTCCAATTTCTGTAAGTATGACTGCCTCGGTCATGCGCAGTGTCAAGTTTTGTTCGATTCGTGCATACAAGTCACCTTTTCGACGGGGGATTTTTGCAACAACCCAAGAAATTAGAATGAGGGAATAAATGGCTCCTCAATAATGCCGTACTGTGAAATGGATCTATGGCAAGAGTCTGTATAAGTTAAAAGAGGCTTTCCTGGTTTAAAGAAACAAACGAATCGAGTGATCGACAACTTTCAGATAGAACGAACTCTCTAAATGGCTGTAGTTGTGTATGTTAGTAGAGAAGTATCGAGGTTTATTCCTTTTTCGCGCAATTTATCCCGATGGCCGGTGGCTACCGGATTTCCGCCAAAGTGCCATATGTTTGCCACCAGTCGGTTCGACAAACTGACAAGAAACAAAAACTAAACTATCCATTACCTCTCTACCGTCAGGCAAGCATCCCGACAACCTGCTACGGGATTCTGGTCATCATCTCTAACCTAAAATGTCACCTATCGCCCTAATATCACGTGACCGGTGACTAACCTTATCGGAATGAGTAATTTAGAAATGACGCACACTTGTCCAGATATAAAGATCTTAAGAAGCCACATATTTCTGGTTCACTCACGGTGTTAGTTACTTCGAGAACTTTACCACAATTCAAAGTTTGCTTCCTTTTCTCGCTTTCAAAGTTCTTTCTACGGTTTTCGCTCGGTTGGGTTACCTGGTATAGGTTGGTTGTTTTGTGAACTGATTGTGGAACTCTGCTGGCCATAGATTCACATACGGTTACTGTTTATTTTGTTTTTAATCTCTTGCTAGCTGTTTATTCAAATATGTCTTCTGTTATCTAAAGTGGGAGGCGGGTGATTTGACTGGCGAGTTTTCTTTTTTATCGGTTATTGTTTTTATATTATTGGTTGGTTGATATGGCCTCTCCATGCGTCACTCCACAGGAGTCGGTGTCGCCAGTTTCCAAAGACACCGCTCCGTCTACTCCCTCGGAGCATTATTCGCCCAACAACTTGAAGTACTACAACGATCACTTGAACAAGAGCCAGTTCAACTTGATCTTGATCAACTGCTCGTTGAACTTGTTGAAGCTCATTTATCCAGACCATGACTTTGATGCATCCAAAGCTCGTTTCTTTATCATCGAGATCTTGAGAAGATCCAAAACTTCCATCCAGACTTTGCAAATCTGCTGCTATTATATGTTCAAGATTATCAGCACAGGAAAGGAGGTTCCCGCATGCCCCAGGAAGTTGTTCTTGGGGTTGGTGATTTTGGCTTCCAAATTCAACCAGGACCACAACTATTCGTTCAAGTCGTGGCTCAAAATCTGCGGATGCAAAACAGAAGACGACTCCGGTCTCAACCTTCAAGCACTCCGTGAAGTGGAGATGCAATGTCTCAAATTGCTTGACTACAACCTTTACATCAACGGCTCCAAGTATGAGAATTGGTGCAACGTGCTTTTAATCTTTGGCTACGACTTCATCTCCTTGCACCAAGTAAACCTTAGGGTAATGACATGGTGTAGTGATAATGAGTCAGTTGGCAAATTGGAGAGGTGGCTGAAATTCATGACCCGCTTAGACGACAACCTGTTGAAGGTAGTCAAGGTCAATTTCAAACAGTATTACTCCAATCAGATCGGCACAAAAGTGCTTACTGCTGCTCCGGAGAAGGTTAACCTGTTGTTTGGCAAACGTTCGATTGCTGCAGACGAATGCTCTAATAAGAAGGCGTGTGTAATTAGTAAATAAGTTAATCTTGAGCGAGTGTAGGAAGAGGAGGGGATAATCGGTGATGGAGTGGAGTATTGTTGAGTAGTGTGTAGTTGATTCTGGATGACTGCTTATCTACTCAGAATCGGTATCTGTCCATTTTAGGGATTCACACCCAGTGTAATGAAGAGCTTTGACGGGAGGTTCCTCTAGCTCACCTCAACGATCTTCTTCCATAAGGTAACTTCGTGCTGGGTTCTGACAGCATTTTTATTTTTTCCAATATCATATTTTCTAGATGAGTGCCCAGATAGCGTGAAGATCTACACTGCGCATGCTTCTTTACGGGTTGCAGGAAGCAGCTATTGTTCACCAGCCGTTTCACTTAGGTAGCCGTAAGTAATGAACAATAAACAACAGGACAAAGAAATTGACATCGGGCACAAGAAAAAAAGCATTAGCGCAACGAAGGAAAATCATGCGCCAAAGAAAGGAATTGCAGGCACATGAAACCTACACAGGGATAGTAACAATGTAGTGCAAACAAACAAAATGGGCACATGAAGAAAATGAATAGGGGCAGAATATCACAACAGGGCCTAATCAGTCCAGAAATGTGAAGAAAAGCGAAATATCCTCCTTCCCGCAACCAAAATCGACCCACGATTGCGTCAACCTCGATGCATCCGGCATTCCATTCTAAGGCGCATTTCCAGGTCTCGCTCCTTCTTTAGAAACTTTCACCCCGAGGTTATACACACAACCGAGGTTCCTAGGTTACATGCCATGCTCAGATGCAACTGCGCGTCGATGTTATTGTTGCTAGATATTTCTTGCCCGGAGTTGCATATTCAATGAAGCACTGGTAGCGAACAGTGGAGGGGAGACTTGTTATTCCCGACATACGGTTAGTTAGTGTTCATCAATAAGGCTCGATATTGTCAGGGTGGGTGATGAACAGGTACAAGAAAACTCAACTTCTTCCCAGATAAAAATCTACATAGTCAGTCTCAATTCCTCTGTTAGTTATAGCCAATCTCGAATCTCCATTTTTGGTACCCACCCCCTGGACCCAATCTGCACTGGCTCGTATCAGAACATTTCCAGGTCAAACGTGCTCCTGGCTTCTCCACTCGCCAGAAATGTTCAGGGCATCCTTCTCGGGGTACAAACTCTTCACCACATGGGTCCATGGGATATCTCGATCCGGAACTATCCCACAACTTTCCTGCAATCCGTGGGTGAAGCAACTCCATTGGTCAGGCGGGTCGCCGGGTCAAGTACCCTGCCGGTTAGCAACTGCATTGGCATGAAGCTCGCAACCCAGGGTCCTGTGGCCGTTATCGTTCGCACACGAAAAACAAAGTTACATTTGCGACAAAGGCTACTTCACGCTAACCATGCAATCTCAACCCAAACTAGCGTCAGGCGCTGTGCATTTGGCAACTTACTTTGGTGGAGCAGATAACGTGCAGTTGCTATCCCCACCACGTTGCTCTACATAGACCAGAGACAATATGAACATTAAAGACAACTTAGACCAGCTAGATAGAACAGAATAAATTAGGCAGAGGCGCTCACCACGGGGATGGACAGGCCATTCAAAGCAGACTCGGTGGAGGCAAGGTCTTTGGTCTTGTTGACTACCTCCTCGGCTTTTTCTCTGGTGTGCGAGGCTACGTCATTCACGTAGTTTTGCGTGGTGGTCTTCAAGGGCTGGATGTAGTCCGAGTTGACGCTCTTCAACAACGTCACTCCGGTGGAAACCGACGCCGACGCAACCTTGGTGTAGTAGTTCTTGTCGGCCGAGGCGTCAAACTCCTTGTTGTAGGTGGTGATGACGGCGTTGGAGAGCTCCGACGACTTGTTGGTGATCAAAGACTTGGTTCTTTCCAAGGTGTCGTTGACAATTTCAATCGACTTGGAGATCTCGTTGGTGGCCGTCTCTTCTGACTTGGCCACGGCATCCTTGGCCTTGGGCAACACCTTGTCGACGGTGGAGGAGGCGTAGTCGTTGACGGGCTTCAAGTAGGTGGCTACGGTGTCCTCGCCCTTCTTCTTGTAGGTCGCGATGGTGTCTTCCCCTTTCTTCTTGTAGTCGGCAATTGTATCTTCGCTCTTCTTCTTGTAGGTGGCAATGGTATCTCCGCCCTTCTTCTTGTAAAGCAAGACGGTATCCTCGCCCTTCTTCATGTAGGCGGACACAGCCACCAATCCTTTATCCAAGTTTGCAAGAACAAGAGTGTCAAACTTCGCATCAGCCGCAGCCAAGAGGGCTACCACGTAGGGGAGTTTGACAATGACATTCGCGTAGAGATAATCCCCAACTGCCGCCACGTAAGTAGCCACGACGGCAACAATAGAGAAGGACAAGGCGTAGTCGGAAACCTTCTTGACTAGCGGGTATGATTTGATGTGGGCAAACGAGGTCGAGGAAGTAGATTTGGACATGGCGTACTAGAACAACTAAGAGAGTACGAGAATAAATAGAGCCGCGGCGTGGAGAGAAAAAAGCGGTAAATGGAGCAACCGGTCCGGCTTTATACCAGGGGATGTGGGATTGCAACTGGTGTTTATGCCTACACATAGGCTGCATGTGAAAAGGGCCCAGTCCAGGTGATGAGCACTGGTGGCAATAATTGGCAGGTGTGGAGGCAGGAAGGGAAATGAAGCAGGTGGGACTCGGGGCATATGCAATTGGGCGGGACATTTCGAATGCCGATGAAGAAATTGCATGTGGATGGAGTCGGATGGAGTCGGATGGAGTTGAATGCAATAAGAAAGAAATTACATAGAAATCATATCGAAGTTACAGAATGTGTACCTGGAAATTGGAAACGATACATCGACGCCAGGCACAGAAATTGGAGAGCGAGCAAATAGCGTGCAACATTTGGCCAGGGTCATTTTGGTGCGACCGCTAACAACCTCCAATGTTTTCGTTCTTGATAGGAGGTTTCGGAGTTCCAGTCGGGGTCTTTCTCAACTTTATAGTGCACAGAATCAATTAATCTTGTTAGAATGGTACACCACACCATTCATAGCTACATGGCCCTTGCTGGAGAGACGAGGCAGATAACAATTAATGAATGTGACAGATGCGACTTGACAGATACGATTCCGAAGGTCAATATTGTGGAGCCTGATGGGCCTGAGAATTTCGTGGATGTAGAGGAGTGGAAATGGACATGGGGATGTAGAATAGAACATCAGGAATGCCAAGTAGATGGTGATGAATAGACAGGTTAATTATGTTCTTCCTGGAAACTGAAGCCATATCCCGAGATGCCGAATAGTACAGAGTTGGTTGCTATCTATCAAAGCTTATCGTGTTCTTGTTTCCTACTTTACCTTCAGCTTACTGTACTAGACATTTGGCCCAGACATTTGGCCAAGCGCGAATGATGAAAGTGCATCGGCAATACTCAACGATCTCTACCGATTGTCCATCTGCTATTGCGTGGACCATGTAATCCTGTCAGAAATGTTCTCGCCACGAAACATCTCTTTGCCAATTGTACCACCTTATCTTTTCCCCACTCTATTTCCACCGGTAGTTGCTTCTCACTGCTGCACACTGCTTATCACTACCCACTGGTAGTCGCACTCCACCACTATATTCCACCTTACAATCTCCACCATTCTCCCACCCCCATTTCCATTTCCATTTCTCTTCCACCTCCATCTCACTTTCTTCCACTTCCCCATCTCACTTTCTTCACTTCCCCATATCACCCTTCCTAAACTCCCAATCTTTCCTCCAATCGTTCCTCCCACCGTCCTCTCCAGGTTTCGTCCGTCGTGCCCAGCCCACTTGCACATACAAAAAGAAACTCCACCACCCATCCCGATAATCTCCACATCTATATATCCTGCTGTCACCACCGCTGGCTCCGTTAAATTGCCGCCAAACCCCGCCACGCACCCCTTGCCATCTCCCTACCCTGTTGTGCGCGGTTCCCGGCTTCAACCATCCTGCTACTGCCCCTTGCCTTCCTTTCCACATCTGCTTCTCCACTATCCAATCTGGTGGTGTCACCACGCTGAAATCTCATGTCGGCCTCTGATCTCCGGGCAGAGTTCTTCCGTTCCTTGACCAGCCGGTTGGAGCTGATATTGCCTGTTCGCTCGGGCTACACTTTGGCCGAGGTTGAGCTCAATGCCCAGTTCATCTTGACCGCCAACATCTTCTTTGCCAATTGCAAGTCCTTCCCCCGACTGGCTTCCCGCTCGTTCATGAGCTACATCTTGGAGTCGTTGGTGGCCATATTGGAGAAGTTGAACATCGATTTGCCCTCGAAAGACTTGAAGAAACGGGATGACCGCATTCTCACATCCACTCTCGTATTGACGAAGCTTCTATCGGCGCTCGTGCGCTTCAACTGGGTCGAAACCCATGATGTCAGCCCGACCGACACCTGCGCCAACAGCTCCGACATCAACTTCAACTATGAGCTCTCAAATTCCCCCGATAGCTTGCACTTGTACGGCCAAAAACCTCCATCACCGCTCCAGGTGGATATCCCCCATGTGTTGGAGGTGTTGATTTCGCTCATCTCCGAAGATTGCAACCGCGCTGCTATGGCCGATATGCGCCGCCTCGAGCCGGAGATATCTGGAGAATCCGACTACGATTTGACTTCCAACGATATTCTGCCTGAGGTGGCCCGCCAGTACGTGGGAGAGATCGACAACCATATCCTGGTGGTGTTGCGCTACCTTGCTGTTTCAAACGCCTCCGATTATTTAAAGTTTGTGCTGGATAATCTCTTTGCCTGGCCGGAGAGAGGGCAATACATCCCATCGTCGGTTCTTCATAAATACGCCAACCTGGTGAGGTTTGTGTATACCGATGAGGTATCCAGTGTCTCCTACTCCAAGCAGATTTATAACGCGATCCCATTTATTCGCTCCCATACTTGGAAACAGCTCTTTCTATATTTTGCGTCCCTGACCCTACAGATCCAGAGCAGATACCGCCCGGACTTTTACACAAGAGGTGTCAGACCCGGCGGAATCACCGAGCAAAATTGCAAGCTCTTGTTTGACATTGCTTCGACAGTGTTCGAAGATCAGCCATACACCAACCCGACACTATTTGCCTCGATAGTGCTCACATGTCCTTCTGATTTCGACGAAATGCTTCAGAAACCGAACAAACTAAAGCAAGCCTTCAACAAACGTGTAAAGTATCTATATGGCTTGTTGAAGGACGCACAGAATGGTGCCGGGTTGGACTGTTTTGAAAGTTTGATCTACATTTTCACCTTGGGCTCTCATATCCCAAACTTGCACGGAGGCGTAAGAGAGTTTAGTGTACACTATCTTGACGAGACATACGCCAACCTACGAAAAATTCGAGAACGCTGCATACCAAATGGCACGATGTCAAGATTTGTGTCCTTGATACAGAAATTCTTGATCGCTGCCATTGTCATCAAGCCAGACGTCTATATTGAGGAGTTCAGCAGGTTATACCAACCTTTCTTGATTCTACCTGCAAATGATTGTAAAGAGGGATGTCTTTGTGGCTTTGTATTGCTGTCTGTGAGGATTATTAAAGGATTGTCAGCAGTCCCACAGTACAGGCCTTACTTTATCAAAGTTTTAAGCAGAATGCACAAGACAATGCGCCAAATGCTCATGGATGCATTCTGCAGACTTCATGAATACGAAATGGCTCACTCTTCATGGGTCACGCCAGAAACAATATTGGCAAACCCTATCGAGAAACAAGTCAACCCAATCGAAGAACGATCTACCGAAACAGACAAGCCAACTGTCAGCAGTCCATTATCTCACGCATTGAAGAAAAATTTGGATTATGGTATCGGTTATGTCAATGATATGCCTGCTAAAAATCCTCATAATGTTGCTGAAACTTCTGAAACAGTGGACAACATCCTTGAAACTCCCTCAGATACTCCTCCAGCAGTCACTCATGATATTAAGTGCATCAAAGCTACAGAAACCATTCTCAGTGATCTCATGGTCATTTTCACTGCCGCCCCAGAGTATTACTATTGTGCACATACTAACTTCAGTGAAGCTAATCCCTTCCAAGGAGATGATCTTTTGGGTTATGCAGAAGAGCTCTGTGCCCCACTCAGGCTAGCTATTCGGTTTAAATCTGTCAACGGGAACTCAGAATTGTTTGAGGCAGCATGTGCTTTGGCCATGACTCCGGTCAAGCATGACAATGCTGAATTAAGAAGTACGCAGTTCAAGCAATGTATCTGTTTCGTGCTCTCCCATTATATTATCAAAGCGATATTTGAAGCATGTATGTTCTTTTCGTTGACTGATCCGAAATTCAAGTTGTGCTTCATTTTTGTCAACAGATTCTTGCAAGAGAGAGACCACGTATTCCGGAACGTGAAAGAGAATCCATTCCTCAAAGAACCATGGGTACATACTTATTGTCCTATTGTATGCGATTCCGTTGAGATTATCTTGCTTTTAGCAATGTGCACCCACGACGTGCAGTTGTTCGGAATGGCAGAAATCACGATGAAATGGTATCTTCTCGAAGTAAGAGAAGGTGTTCATCCTAAAGAATGCACCGAAAACACTTTATCCAAGACTTTTAAAAGAATTTTGGACGATGATTCCGTATTCACAGGTTTTGTATCGCTACACAAAAAATTGAGGAGCATTCTTATGGACGCAGGACCTACAACTTCATTGTACCACGTTTGGCTCTTGATTTATCAAAGGTGGTTGGATATGATTGCCGAAGAATCTAATCTTGGAGACGAGAGACTTTTGTTCAGACACTACACTGGATGCTTGGTGGCTACGTCTGGATGCTTCCTCGATCAACGATTTTCAAAAGGCGAAGTGAAAGACAAAGAGAAGGCAACCTCTTTCATTTCCGCATTTTTTGATCGAGCAATCCATTTGTTGAAGTCCAGCGACTTAGTGATTAGAGTGGTTATCAAAGACGCACTTTCGAATGAGTCACATTCTGCTGTCTTCCATTTGGTTTGTAACAAGCTCATGAATGTTGCTCTTTATTACATCGAACAGGAGCAAGTTACTGATGAGGCTATTCTTTTCATTGAGCAGTTAATTACTATTCTCACTGCGATGGTCTATGTTGACAATGACGGTTCGTTTGCACTAGTAGCCCTACTTCCTGATGTGTGTCAGTTTTTGATCAAATTTATCAGCATGGTTACGAATCCAACTGATAATCTCAAATTAAAATTGAGATTTTGTAAGTTGGGCTACGCAGTTGAATCGGACAGAGTGAAGAATGGAATTTGTGGATCTTACAAATTGAGAAATCATTTTGCCAAGGTATCTGCAGACTGGTTAGAGCAATCCATATTCCAGAAGACCGATGAGAGTGGGTCCTTATCCGACCTACCATCAATCTTATCTTCGCCTCTGTCAGCTTCGGCTATGCAATCAAAATCTTTGGAAATCGATTATCTTCAAATGGAGCTCGCAAGCGAGTGCTCAAAGTGCTTGGAGATGCAATTGCAAGATTTGATTTTGGAGATTCCTGAAGGGACTAAGGAAAAGAATATCAAGCAGAGCAAGGATTTGATATTCTCGAACTATTTTTCCTTATTCTATAAGATCATCCAAAAGCATACATCCTCATCTCAATCTCCTCTGATGCTCAGATCAAAGTACAAGGTTCAGACAGTCACTGACAACGTTTTGAAGTCAATTTCAAATTTGCTCGAATCGGATAACCGGATTGGAATGCAATTTGTTTTGCCATTGGGTTACCATGAAAACAAGAAAATAAGATCAATTTTCTTGAATATCTTTGCTTCGATGCTTGTATCTAGAAAGAGGCTCCGGGCTAAAGACGATTTTCCTGAAGAGATTGTTGGGCGCTTAGCTGAAGTCTGTGAAGTTTATGGTGCCGCTGCCGAGATTGCGTCCGCCGCCGAGTATAATTTGCTAGCGACCTCGCTCCATGGCCTTTTTGGATACACAAAGATGTTAGACAAATTGTTTATCACTTTGCTACAGGATGAAATTGGCAACGTTACACGCTCATCTGAAATTTTCAGAAGGAATAGTACCCTCACCCGCTTGATGTCTTTGTTTGGAAAGGAATACGGTTTGCCATACTTGACTGTGCTGTTAAAACCATTCATCGAAGATTTGGTTGACCAAGATTGGAGTGTTGAAGTTGAGAAGAGTTGCAGTGACGAAAGTATTGAGATTTTCATGCAATATCTAACAAAATTGGTGGATACCATTGCCAATTCCGTGCCCTGGGTTCCGGATGCATTCAAATTTATTTGTTCAGAGATCCGGAAATCAATTGTGGGCAAGTTTGAAGAGGCATCCCTTGTTGCGGTTGGATCATTTATCTTCCTCAGATTTTTCTGTCCTGCGATCGTCAGTCCAGAATCTTTTTTTGACATGCCCCCTATTGGTATCAAGGTGAAAAGATCCTTAATGCAGTTAGTGAAAGTCCTTCAGTACATTGCGAATGATTCTCTTGGGATGCTTAAGTGGCCAGGCTTACAAGGAAAGTCGCAAGAATTGGAAGTGTTGAACAAGAAAATTTTTGGCTTCTTGGAAGTGTTGGCAAATACTCCTAGCAAAGAGAAATACCCATTCCACAGATTAACCGTGAAACCTTATTCGTGTTTAAGGTACCTTCACAAATTCCTTTATGTTTATGACGTTTCAATTAAGCATAGGTTTATTCTTGGTGACCCTCTCGCCAAGGCGGGAAATCTACACGAAAGAGTGTTGACTTGGAGACAGTTAGATGGGGTCCTCAAGGATCTCGGAGACCCGAAACCATACATTTCTTTACAGGGAACTACGTCTTATAAGTCTGCTGATAACCTTGGAAATTCCCAGTATTCTGAGTTTATGGCTAAAATGTCCGCCAAGAATATAGAAATGACCGTTGATGTTCCTGTTGTTCACAGTGCTGTTTATCATGACGGCACTCCCGTTGTCGTCATCAACTTCAGGTACATCAAGGATGTGGGATATGACATCAGCACATTCGTGTTTCTTATTCTTGAAACTGCAAGTCAGGTCTGGGATAATAAGTTCTACCTTGTTCATGACTTTACCCAATTTTTCTATATGGGAATAATTGGAAGAAACTATGTGAGCTTGATGCGCAATTATGCCCCAGCAATTTACTTTAAGAATTGCGCTAGATCTTACTGCTTCAACTTACCACGTGCAAACTATTTGAACATTATTGGAAGCATGTTCAAGGTGCGCATTGAGGAACACAATAAAGATTGCAAGGTCTACTTCTACTCACAAAATGACGAGCCAAGTATTATAAACAAATTGTGCCTTGAAGAATCAACTGTTGCTATCAACCATGAGGTATGGGTCATCTACAAGGACTGTTTGCTTTACGATGAGAACACACTGTCATTTATTCCCGTTACAATCAGACTCGGAAGACGGTGGTTGCAGATTTGTTTTCAAAGTATTGAGTATGATCATTATTTTACTGCCACTAGCACAGTGACACCAGTGGAAACCCATTTGTTGTCAGATTTGACAAAATGTGAAGTTTCAAACAAAAGTAAACGTCCTAATGAGTTTACTCTTTTCCTCAACAAGTACAACTATGAGGTTACTATCATTTCTTCGCAAAGGCAAGAGATTCTACGCTTCTTTTATTTTGCAATGTTGAGAACTTCTCGCAAAGTTGTTGATTTGAAGGCTCCCGAGGATGAGAAGGAAGAACAATCTCAATGGTTTGGCAGGCTCTATAACATCGTGTTCCACGGTTTGCTTGAATCTGACGAGAACGTTCGTAGTGCATCTTCCAACCTCTTTGCATCACTTTCCACTTATTTTGATATTGATTTCGGCATCTCGACTTCTCACGCGAATCTAATTGCGTACCCTGTGGATACTACCGAATTCGTTGTGTCTGTTTCCACTTACTTATCCAAGAAGCTGCCGGAGAGAACTTTCAGATTTTTGAAAGCGTTCTTCAACAGCTTCCAGAATTTGCCTCCTGGCCTCCGTATTAGTGGAATAATGTGTGCATCACCATGGGTGGAAAATGTCGGCGATCAAGTCCACAATGATAATGAGGGCCCTGCAAAGGTTGCCGAAATTACCAGGCAGTTCTGCCGCATAACCGTTCAAAATAAGAGTCACCTGTCTTTCATTAACGAATATGTGTGGAAGAAACTTTTCTCAGAAATGAGATTGACATCCATCTTGATGGATGAGCTCATCGCATACACCATTGAGAACAAGACTGAGAGTTCAGAATGGGATGCCATTATTTCAGTCATCAGCTCTAGCATCGAATTGTGCGGAGAGGTTGTTTCGAGAATGATCGATTGTATCAAGAATACAAGGAAGGACGATTCAGAAATCGCTTCTCAGACAAAATTGCTTGAAATTACAGTCCTTGCGAAGATATGTGCATCCTTGTTCTTTAACTCTTATGTTTATGGTTCATTGTATCTACCGGATGTTTTCTTCTTCTGCACATTATTCATCGACAGCCCCTCCTTGGACTTTGGCTCTGACTTGCAAAAATTGGTTATCAATACAATCCAATCTTTCAACCACAAACCGGATCTTACCGCCAAGCAAAGGATGTTGATCAACAACACAATCGACTACTTCAGTGGACAGAGAGCACGAATGCTCTTTGGCATGACTTCGAGAGATCGTGCTGTTTCGTCCGACTACTCCCAACACTACAGCAGATCGACGGCATTTGAGCTTTTCTGTGAGTATTTAAATGATTTCATGTTGCAGATGGGCTCAGCTGATGACCGTACGAAGTGGATGACTCGTTGGGCTTCATTATCAATGGATATCGCTTTTAGCAACTCTTCGTACCGGAAGAGGGCTATTCTCGCCGTATGCACATTTGCCAGATCCGGTATCAGCGATGCAACTAGTGGAAGGATATTGAAATTACTCGGACGTATAATGTTTGATGACTTCGAGACATACACCAATGTTGGTATTTGTTACGCCCGCCTAGAGGAAGGATTGGCATCCGATTCCGTCTATTTGCCGCTTATTATATGGGCACAAGTTGCTTCGGCCATGATCCGCATTTCAACATCGTACCAAGCAATTGCAGCATCATTGACCAACTCGTTGTGCAAAATCCCTAAGTGTTCGAATTATATTGATTACGTTTTCGACCACCGGAACCATTTGGAGCCACTCTTCAGCAAATTTGAGACAAGATTAGACAGGAAGATAACCAGGACCAACTTTGAGTTCAATATATTCTTCATCATCAGTTCTGGTTTGACTTCGTCCCAATTCAGACACAATTCCATCCTGTTCTTGAAGAAGGTTTTGAAACAGAGATTCTTGCCAGTTCCAGATGGAGAGACCAGCACAGCCAATTTTGCTTATAACTATTTGTTTCTCCTCTGGCTTGCTCTTTCTGAATCTGCCTTCCTTGAATTCATGACAAAACTCGAATTGCAAGATATATCCATGACTACTATTGGAAAGTCGACCATCCCTGATGTCGTAATTGAGAACTTGGCGAACGGCAGTGATTTTTCTAGGATGACATTTATTCTTGCATCATACATCTTCTCGAAGGCGAGCGATGTAACAATTACTGGCAAATTCATTGCCATATACTCACACTTGTTTAAGACGGCAAGATCATTCGCCATGTCAAGTTTCCATATTGTTAGAGGTGGCCTTGAAAACGGCATGATAAACAGTCTGGTTATCAACGTGGTTGATGAAATTGCGGGGATTTTAGTGTCTGTCATTCAGGATGGTTCATACTCGTCTTCAAAGTACGAGTTAGAGGTGAAAGAATTGTTGACTAAATATGATTTCATGTGTATGGATCAAGTGGGAGACTTCGTGGGGACGGGAAGCGAAGCGCTAAAGAGCAAAACCACATTCTCACTAGCAAAAATGATACAAGACATGCTTTACCGAAGCTTTTGCAGTGTCATGGAAGGACAACGGTTGGAGAAGTTTTAAATGTCCTAAAAGTTGCTCAACAATGGCAACAACAACGAATGTTACGAATGATACGAATGCCTGTATTATGTAGTTACTCTTCCCAGTTGCTCTCTTTCTATCGCTTTCATGTGAGTTCGAAACACCGCCATGGTGACTTGTGCGTCTTCCACCGATGAGTGAGCCCCGACTTGTATATCCATGTGCAAGTACTCTTTGGCAAGTTTCTTAAGAGCCGGTGCCTTTCCCTTGGATAATTTCTTAAACATAGAGAATCGTGATGTGTCTCGCGTCATATGCCTTGGATGTGATGTTAGAAGGCTCTCAAGGTCATTATGAACAGCATGGCCAACAAGGACCTTTCCCTGGAGCAAATCATGTACTTTCCTCTGTACCATCTCGAATGGAATGGCTTGTCGCATGTCCTGTGGTCTAACGCCTGAAACCCAGGTCCGCCAGTCCGTGACCCTTTCCTTCGGCTTCACGAAAGTATCCAACAATACCACTCCGTAAAAATTCACCAACGAAACTCTTGCCAATGCCGATCGGTCGTCTTTTCCCACTCCAACGAATTCGCAGTCGATTGCAATATACTTACCAGCCATCATCTTCTTCTTGTTGTTTAATGAAATGATCCTGTCAGCAGAATGTACATCAACCTTAAATTCGGACCCAGAGTCTGTTTTCCAGAGAGCTCTTTCGAGAGGAGACATCAACTTGGACTTCCGAAATGAGTTTGATGACTTCGGAGGCTCCGTAGGTAAGTCTTTGGGGAGTTGTTCCGACAGCCTCTTAGTAACATGGATCTTGGAGTATTTCTTTCTCCGTTTGTCGACCTTAGAGCTTTCTAGTCTGGAATTGAGATTCTTCCAATTCAGAGAAAGAGACATGCTGCTTAAGTCCAGCATTCTCCTGCGTGGGATGGAGTAAACCTTCGGTGTGCACATAATAATGGGATTTTAGCAGCCAACAAGATGAATCAAGTGATGTTGGACATGTTGTAGACTTGCAAAGCCCATTTGATTTTTTCGATGATCTCCTCGCACTGAACTACATCTTGCGCCTCGAGATCATACTTTTTCTTCACCACCGTCTCTTTTCCTCCTTGGTCGTATTCCTTCCGTATAACGATCTTGAAATGGTTGGGATTCTTGCTTTGCTTGTACTGTTTGAGTTTGATGATCTGCATAATGTGGAACGAACTTGTCTTCATCATGGTGTCGCTGTAATACTTTGAGTAGTTGTAGTGATGCAAATAGTGATGGTGGTGGTGAGAATTACCACTGGAATTACCCGTGGAACTGTTCTGGGTGAACGGGTTCTCGTAGGGATTCTTCTTCCAGGTGGTATCGTCCGTGGGTGCCAAATGAATGTGGTCTCCATCAAGGATAAGCGCCTTCTCAATCCTGTTGAGAATAGGAGACTTTTTGCGGTACACCTTCCACTTGAAGTAAATTGTATTCAAGCTTGGAGGCAACTGGGAAGTCTTGGCATGAATGATATCTCCAAAACTGAGAAGATCGCTTCTGGGTTTGGGGCTCTGATCAGCCTTTCCTGGTGGCTGCGTCTTGGTATCTTGACTAAGAGGTTTTTCATTTGAATTTGTTGTCAACTCCTCGAACTTTCCTGCGAGTGAAGTGACCGGAGGAGTGATCGCTAGTGGAGCAAAAGAAGGCGACGAAGGAGTGATAGCAGCCTCTGAATATGATAATGGGTTCAATTTGGATTCTGGTTTAACCCCATTCGACAAGTTTGGCACCAATTTGAACTTTTGAGAAGTTAAGTCTGCAAGTACCTCTGAGTTTGTGGCAGGATTTCGCCATTGAACCTTGTCTGAATCATCAATCAACATGGTGGACTTTTTTGGTTTGTTGCTAGGAGCGAGTTCGGCAAGGCTGTACTTCGTAGGATCAAAATGATAAAGATGACTAATGTGATCAATGAATTGCTCAACAGTTATCTTGGAATTCACAAAGAAGCTGATGAAGGCACCAGAAGTGTTAGGTAGATTTGTTACCTTGACTTCAATGCTGTCATCATGAAGGTTTGCTGCGCCCGGTGAAATTTGCATCTGATTGGAAGAAGTCTTCGCACTCGCCAACCTTTGCTCTTTGAGGTCGAGATCTTGCTTGAATTTAAGTGGTAAAGGTGACTGCTTGTTATTGCTGGCTATCTCAGCAGGATTAGTCACTCTGCACAAAGCTAACAAGTTGGGAGAGTTGTATGAGGACAACAAACGGGTTCTGTCAAGAACACCAAAACTTGAGTCATAGAGTTCGCCATCCTCGTCAATGAGTTCAAGACGCCAATTGTTAGGATTCATGAAAGAAACGTCCAACTTGTCCTTATACTCTGGAAGCTTCGAAAGGGATAGAAGAATGTACCCAATGCAGTCTGTGATAGGCACGTTGGCACTAAATCCCATGTTTTCAAAGGCAGGTGTTGTAGCTGGAGGAACGTAGATGTCAATTTTAGCTCCCGTGGCACCATCAACGAGTTCTGCCTTCACGAAAGAATAGTAGCTGAGAATATTACCGTTGGACGACTGGCGCGAGTCGATGAGCACGCTCAAGTTCGACTGCTTTGGTTCTGAATCCAATTTATTATAGATTTTTTCAAACGTAAAAGAGCTCCTTCGAGGAAGTCGAGGCGTACCTTTATCGGAACGTATTAATGAGCTCTTAGAATAGGCGTCCACTCCAGCTTCGGCAAGCAAACTGTCGGGAGCAAGCGGCTTGCCAGACTTTCCTAGTAAGGAGCCACTGTTTCGCTTCAATTTCCTTACCTTTCTCTTTCTGTCATACTTTAACTTGGCTTCTTCCAACACATAACTCTCGGGAACAGTGTACTCGTAGATGGAATCACCTTCCATCATCGAATCAGCTTCGATATCGGTGAACGCCGAGTCGGACGAAGACTCGTCGAGTTCTTCTTCAATTATGCTATCTTCCACGGTAATCTTATCAGAGTCTGCAGCAAAAGAATTGACGAGAGACTCATCTCTCGTTTTCAAAGTAGAAACATTTCCAGTCTCCATTTCTGCAACAATCACCAGCTCTCCATCCTCCAATTTCAATATTTCGAGCCTCTTGGATTCATCTGAAGGTATTATGAGCAGCGAAGACGAGTCCGCGAACAATTGGCCGTTTTCATGGTCGCTTTCCAAGGTAATCTGTCCACTGGAGCTATCGGAGTCGTCATGTCGAGACTCATCGTTTTTCTGGAAAAGTCTTGTCAATGGATTACGCAATTTGTCCTTCGGCCTCTTCTTCTTCTCTTTCCTTGTTTCTGAGATGGTAATGTTCAGATCATCAGACACTTCGTCTACAGTACTGACAGACAACGCCGACTCAGCGAAGGAGCGGCGATTCTGTCCATTCTGAGGTATTTCGGAAGGAGCATGGTCAATCCGGGAAGCGTTCTTTCTGTTTGGAGCCTCTTCCGAGGGCTTAGTTGGAGGTTTCCTAGTGAGTCTCTTGTGGTGACCCAATTGTAGGGGAGTATGGTTTCCAACATCCACGGGGAGTTCTGACGGGATAGGCGGCGATATGGGCCGAAAGTTCCTCAAGTATTCCTGATTATACTGCTCGTAGTAGAGACCCAGAACAAGCGGTTTGACGATTCTGGCGGCGGAGTTGGTGTCATCGTTGGTGGAGAGAGCAAACGCACGAAGCTGCGCTCGGAGCTGGGTGGGCTCAAAGGGGAACGCCATGGTGTGTTGAGAATAGCAGGTGTAGTTGCATGTAGGGAGGCTGAAGTGGCCAGGAGCATGAATTGAAGGTTTGGTGGGTTGATCTTGGGTTGGTGATCCACGTGACTTGGGGCGATAAGAATACGGACTATGTGGTGATATCGGGGATATGGGGTACTTTATGGGAGAGAGTGGGAATAGTGGAGAGTGAATTAGAGATATAGGTGGCAGGTAACATTGTGAAGATATGCACCATTGTGATTACATTAGTGAATATGTGAGCACTCTGGAGGAGGTTCGGAATGACATGTATATATGAAGCCTGAAAAAAACATGAAGGTCAAACTATAATAGGAAACTTAAGGAGTAATGAAATTCATGGAATTTTCTTGCGAGCCTTTACCTTATTTAGTGTACACTTTCGATTAGACTCACCACTCGGTAGTGAGTTCTCAATGGGAGAGCTAGATGGTCGCAGAATATTGCCAAACATTCAATATGGAGGTTACAATTGCCATGCGAATATATACCGTACACTCAGGCCCACTCGGAACTCCGATTAGCGAGTGGAGCGATGGAAACGGAAAATGGAAACGCTTGGAAACGCTGCTAACGTGTGTTCCACAGTATATGGTTCTATACTCATATCCATCTGGCTCTAATGTTCATAAGTATATACAAGCATATTTGACTTTCTTGATAGAAATATTTGCCGACACCTCTAATCCGTTTCACATCTATTTGGCGCTATCATCTGTGAACCCTATCAACCTTGACGTACTCTATGGTCCAATTCCTGTAGCTGCTTCGCCGACTTGACCCTGCAGCTGGTGCAACAAAGAACCCACCCAAAACGCCATTGCTACTCTCGATAAATCTCCATTGTTTTTCTCGATGCCATATTTCGCCAAGTCTCTCTTTTCCACAACCAGACCTATTCCCACTGGTCGCTCCCATTACGTCATGGAGAAGGTTGCGTACTCTATACCTCACTACCAGTGGGCCATCATAACAAACCATGGGCCAAAGTCTGCCACCACGGGGACAAACGGTCCAAAAGAAATAATAAAAACCATCATTTCTCAACCAAAGCCCTCATCTGCATCTTTCCCCCATTTCCTCCCCATTCCGCCATTTTCATCAACCTCCTCTCTATTCTTCCTCCTTGCACCTGCAGGAGACCCAACCACCAACTGGACAAATTCCCAACCCACGTTACTTGCCAACTACAACCAACGGGCATTCCTGGATAACCACTAGAGGCACCATTTTCGGCTCGGCAAATCACTTCCCCGACATCCGCATCCGTTCCTCGCTGTTGAGTTCATCTCCGTGGCTTCCAGTCCAAGCATATTTCGTTAGTCAACGGATTCACTTACAACCAGTGACTCCAATCGTCTGCTGCCGTCCTTTCTGGCACTTCCGCCCTTCCTTACTCTTGCAGTCCTGTTGAAGCGCTCTGCACACATATGGTATGACCATGTCCGATCACAATGGCAGAGCCGATAGCTACAATACCATGAACGATATCTATGCCAGCTACGCCGCCGGCACCGCTAGCTATGCGCAATCGCTCGATTCAGACTCGAACGAGCCTGGTCTGAATGCGTCGCCGCTGGTTGATGCTTCTCGACTCCGTGTTCCCCAATTTCATCCGCATCTATCCACCCACAACACTATAACCAATGATGAGATCAAGAGCGCTCCGGGATCGCCAATGCTGCTGGGCTCGTTTGATTTCGGCTTAGCGGTGGAGCCTCGTGGCATCACAAGCTCATCGTTGAATGTGCTTTTGGATACTCCGCCGGTAGATTCTCAATTCAAGCAATTGGGGATGACAACCAGCTCCTACCACTTGAGAGGTACGGGCGACAGCACCGAGTACGTGAACCACGATGAGGACATTGACGATGTGGAATCGTATGTGCATGAGCACGAGTACGCGAATGGAGAGTCTGTGGAGGATATTGGAGACGAAGAAGCCGTTGAAGTCCATGAAGACAACGAAGAAGCCATTGAAGACGAGGCCGAAGATGAAGCCATCGAAGAAGATTTGCATTCTCCAGAACCTGAAGATGGCGAGAACAGATCTGACTGGGTCAACAAAGGCGCGGCAGAACGCAGGTTGTCTGACAACATGGTTATTCGCCGCACTGTCAAGGACTTTGAATTCGGCAAGGACCTAGGCGAAGGATCGTACTCCACCGTTGTGCTTGCCACAGATATAATCACCAATAAGCAGTATGCGGTGAAAGTTTTGGATAAAAGACACATTATCAAGGAGAAGAAGGTCAAGTACGTGAACATTGAGAAGCATGCGCTCAACCGTTTGAGCGGATGCAACGGAATTATCTCCCTCTTTTTCACGTTCCAAGACAAGTTTTCCCTTTACTTTGTACTTGACTATGCATCCAAAGGTGAGCTCTTAAACTTAATCAAGACCTATGGCTCCCTCAACGAGGATTGCACTAGACATTTGGGTGCCCAGATTCTTGATGCCATTAAAAACATGCATGATAACGGTGTGGTACACCGTGACATCAAACCCGAGAACATTTTGTTGGATGATAAATTCCGGATCAAAATTACCGACTTCGGAACCGCAAAGCTTCTTGAAAAACGTCAAAAGGGCGACAACGCTGTCGAAGAATACCCATTGGACGTGAAAGCAAAATCATTTGTGGGAACTGCCGAGTATGTCTCCCCAGAGTTGTTGGACAGTAAGTATTGTGGAAAACCCGGAGATATCTGGGCTTTTGGTTGTATTCTTTATCAGATGGTTGCAGGTAAACCACCATTTAAGGCGACCAACGAATATTTGACATTTCAAAAGATCACGAAGCTTCAGTATGCATTCAGTGCTGGCTTCCCCTTGATCTTGAGGGACTTGATCAAACAGATCTTGGTGTTGCAGCCCGTAAAGAGAGCCACCATCAAGCAGATTCAGGAGCACTATTTTTTTAGGGACATTACATTCGATGAGCTGCTCTGGTCAGCTTCGTTGCCAGAATTGGGTCCCTACAAGATGACTGCCAAGTCAATGATGAAAATGCCTCCTCAGAGCAAAGCACAGCCTACAATCATCAAAAAACCTGCTCAGACAAAAAAGAACACTCAGGATCCTGCAGCTCCTGTTGCTTCGAGACGAGTAGTTAGCGAAGATTCTGGCAAAGGGTTCAGCCCGGCCACAGTTGCGGCGTTTGTCCTCACAAAACATGAAGACGAAGAAATTGCTCCACCACCTACCAAAGTAACGTCAAACGGCGCAAATGGCTCCCCAAGACATGTTCCTTCCCCGGAATATATCCCAGGAACCAATATCTTGCGTCCTACAATCCACTCAATGGCCAGTTATTCAAGAGGGAATTCTCAAACCAGGCAGGATGCAGAAGTGAAGAAACAAAAGCCAAAGGTCATGGAAATTGCCCCTATGAGTCAAGTGGAGCTTGCGTGGCAAGATTATATTGATTCCTCTTCTGAGAGAATTCTCAATGTGGGACTGGCAATCGTCTGCAAGCAACCAGTAGAGTACTTCGAAAAGAAGCACAGAGGCCTTGTCCACGATGCTCCTTTGGGACTTATTAACAAGTTGCAGGCGGCAGATAATCGTCTGAGTGGACGTTCTCTTCTCTCAAAAGTGGCTCGAAGCAACAAGGGCTTGCGTGAGATGTCTGGTGAAGTTACGGTCAATAAACCTGACAATGAGGAGGATGCTATAACATTTTATTATGAAGTACCTGAAGTCATCGAACGTATTCCGGAAGACGAAGAAAGCGTCGAAGCCCGATCCGGAAATGGTGGATCTCTGAGCAAGATTGGGAAAGGCTTCTTCAAGAAATTCCTTTCACATGGAGACAAGAAATCCGAAAGTACATCAGATGTACTGTCTGTGAAATCTTCCAATAGTGGGTCTAGCCGTCGCCAAAGCTTGACGTTGGAAAAGGCTAGAACTTGCCACCTCTTGGTGACAACTCATGGTCGACTCTTGATATTTATAAGAGAAGATGGCTCCACTGAGTCTAAGTTGATTGCAGAGGTTAAGCTCAACTATCCATTCATCCATTTTAGAGAGGTAGTCTCAAACAACTCGAAGTTCAGCAAGTTGCTTCCTTTGACAGGAATCTTTGCTGTGGTTGCCACTCACACCGCGTTGGTGTTTGAGGTGGAAAAGTACGAGGTGAGCCAATGGACTGAAGCACTTGCGAAGGCCAAGTTGAACCAAAATGAAAGAGAACAGGTTGAGGTGGCCAAGCTCAAGAATTCACCCAGATCTTCCCCAAAGCCTTCGCCCAGGTTGATGGAAGCTCCAACTTTTACAAGCCCAAAGATCAACGAGTCAGGAAAGCGGTCTCCTGTTCAAAGAGGAACAGCAGGCCGTGGTGGTACGGTCGTTCAAGGTGGATCTGGACGTAGACAAAGTGAACCGCAACGTCGCAATCAGGCAAGTCCGAGAACGCCAAATTCACAAGTTCTGAGTCCAACTGAACTGAAGGATAAAACCCTGAACCAGCTTTTCCAGAGTAAGGTGAAGAACAGAAAGGCGAACGGAAAACGCAAGGCACCACCACCACTTCCCAAGTCACAAACTTTAGGAGCCAGTGGATTGAGCCGTGAGACCATGCGTGGAGACAATGGAACCATACATGCAGCGCAGCTAGCCGTTTCCAACAACCCGAATTTGGTGATGACGGATCCCAGCGGATCCAGTTTTACGAGAGACAGAGAGAATGTTTCGCCGCTGTATCAGCCCAATGGAGGAAACGGAGCCAAGGTGAAGGTTACATCGATGAACTCCAAGTTCTTGGCTCGGAGCAGAGGAAAGAAGTAGGAAAAGACATGGCCATATGGGGAGGAGAGTATGTCAGGTCATAAAGTAGAGGTAGATGGAGGTCGGTCGCCCAGTCGTCGGTAATACGTTTAAAAGAAAGAAGCAGCCTATTAATCATCATTATAAAGAAGTAAAGAGAAACCGACTGAAAACAATAGTAAGAAATAGTTATGAGGCGCAAAGTCAATATTGACATAGAAATCCACATTGAAATTGGATTTCGCAGCCGATCCTAACCCATAAAATCGCAGTCACACCTACGCATGTGACCTTCTTCACCGCCGCGACTTATTCCATACCAGTCCCTGTCGCTGCACCCGTACATCCCTCGCATGGTCATTGGCGCAGGTGCACTACATTCCTGCAGCCAAGCAGGACAATTTCCACCTCCTCAAAATTTTTTCTGGCACACCTTTCTACTGATTTTTCACTTACACCTACACAACGTTAAAATGGCTAAGTTCATCAAGTCCGGTAAAGTTGGTATGTACAAATCGAACATTTCGCTCCGGTCCCAACGATCGGTCCCACCCCCTTGAGGAAGAATTCGTGAATATCCCAGAGGAAAATTTTTCTCCAAGTCCATCATGCTATGTAATCGAAATACAAGCGAAATTTGTGAAATCATGAAGCAATCGAGCGTTCAAACAGGCAAATTTCCTTCCACCTTCCCAGTCTTGACTTCGTTCCTCAGTTTCCCCTGGTTTCTTGCCTTTATTCGTGATGAAATCCGCTAGTTTTATTGTCATAGATTCTACCTCCAGAATTCCATCGGTCCGTCTTCCCACCTCACCGTCCAGCATTATACTAACATCGCAGCTATCGTTACCCGTGGTAGATTCGCTGGTAAGAAGGTTGTCGTTGTCAGACCACACGATGACGGTACCAAGTCTCACTCTTTCCCTCACGCTGTCGTTGTCGGCATTGAGAAGGGCCCATTGAAGATCACCAAAGCCCACGACGAGAAGAAGATCGCCAAGAGAACCCAGATCAAGCCATTTGTCAAGTTGGTCAACTACAACCACTTGATGCCAACCAGATACTCGTTGGACGTTGAGTCGTTCAAGAACGCCGTCACCCCAGACTCCTTGAGCGAGCCATCCCAGAGAGAAGAAGCCAAGAAGGTTGTCAAGAAGGCTTTGGAAGAAAAGCATCAGGCCGGTAAGAACAAATGGTTCTTCACCAAACTCAACTTCTAATCTCATTATATCGCCATATAACGTGTAATAAAACTTCTGCAACGGACATGGAGGTAGAGAAATGTATATCATGCTAGAATGTATATCATGCTAAGAAGGTATTTTTTGTTTTATTTATTTGGTCTTTTTTGGTATTTTTTTGTTTTTTTGCCCTTAGTGTTTCTGGTATTCTGATGCTTGTGCATCCTATACCTGTGCGCATCTTTTTCCTCTATCTTACTTCTAACCCATAATGGCAGACCAAGTGGACATTGCTGAACTCAAAATCGAGGACAAACAGGCTGAACAGATCGTCACCCCCTGGGAAGTCGAGGGTGCCGTTGACGAAAATGGCCTTTCCCAAGGTATCGACTACAACAAGCTTATCGAGTCGTTCGGAACGAGAAAAATCACCGACGAAATGCTTCTTCGGTTCAAGGAGGTCACCGGCGAGGAGCCTCACCCTTTCTTGAAGAGAGGGGTCTTCTTCTCCGAGAGAGATTTGGCCAGAATCTTGGATTTGTATGAGCATGGCGAGCCATTCTTTCTCTACACTGGAAGAGGGCCATCCAGTGACTCATTGCACTTGGGACACATGATTCCGTTCATTTTCACCAAGTGGTTGCAGGACGTCTTTGACGTGCCATTGGTGGTTGAGTTGACTGACGACGAGAAGTTCTTGTTCAAGCAGAAGTTGACCATTGACGATGTCAAGAGATTTGCTAAGGAGAATTGTAAGGATATCATTGCCGTGGGGTTCAACCCGGAGAACACCTTCATTTTCTCTGATTTAGAGTACATGAACTCTGCCTTCTACGAGAACATCGTCAGAACTTCTAGGCAAATCACCACCTCGACTGCCAAGGCAGTGTTTGGCTTCCTGGACTCCGACAGCATTGGAAAGCTCCACTTTGCCAGTGTGCAGATCGCCACGGCGTTTCCTTCGTCCTTCCCTGAGGTTTTGGACTTGCCTCCAAAGACTCCGTGCTTGATTCCATGTGCAATTGACCAGGATCCATACTTTAGAGTGTGCCGAGACGTTGCCGACAAGTTGAAGTTCTCCAAGCCTTCGTTGATTCATGCCAAGTTCTTCCCTGCGTTGCAGGGTGCCTCCACCAAGATGTCTGCTTCGGACACCACCACATCCATTTTCATGGACGACACTCCTAAGCAGATCCAGAAGAAGATTAACAAGTATGCATTTTCTGGGGGTAGAGCCACCTTGGAGGAGCACAGAGAGTTGGGTGGAAACATCGAAGTGGATGTTGCCTACCAGTATCTCTCGTTCTTCAGCTACGATGACGAGAAGTTGGATGCTTTGGCTGAAGGTTACAAGAAAGGAGAGATTATGTCTTCTGAGATGAAGAAAGAGTGCATTGCTGTGTTGCAGGAGTATGTTGGCGAGTATCAGGAGAGAAGAAGCAAGGTTGATGGCGAAGTGATTGCTTCTTTCATGAGTCCTCATAAATTGGTTTGGGGCCAGAAGGAGAGAAAGGTAGCTGCCAAGGAGAGAGTGAAGAAGGCCAAGAAATAGACGATAGATGCTAATACAAGTAATGAGAGAACATAGGAACACAAGCGTAAGACTAACCGAACGTGGGAATTTCGAGCCCACCAAATGCTGTCAATACTGTCAACACTGAACCTACATTCTTGAATTATTTCTATGCTGTTATTATCCTCTTTCTAGTCGTGAATGCAGTTATACCACTTATCGTCTCCATATAACTGCTCCGACTTGCTCCGCTATCAACCCAGATAATCATCACCTCAACGAAATTGCATGAGTCGACAAGATTCTCTCGCAAATAATGATAGATCACCTCAACAAATACAATACGTGACCCGAAACCTCCCATCTTATCAGTCTAGGGACGATCATCCCCACCCGATTATTATGTCCACCAGGCTCTTCTTGTGATCACTCTAATAAAGTCTTAATATTCCCCAAAATGAACATGAGCTTCTCAAAGTCTCCATCTCCTGTTGAATCGCCTCTTCCAAACCACCTAGAACCAACACTCAAAATGACATTACGTGGGTTCCTCAGAAGCTTGACCACCTTCCCAATCTGAGCAGCAACTACCTGAATCTTGAGATTGTGCGGGTCTCCTACCAAGACAATCGGCTCCACTCCTAGCGACTCTTCGTCAGAGAAATTTGTGTTAATAGTAGCATGAGTTGAAAGTGGAATGTCGACCGTTGTGTCCATGACGTCGTTGGTGAGGACATTGAGAATCAATTTTGTGGAAAACTCGATTTTCTGGAATCGAAGCGAATCGTCACCATAACTAGCCACAATCTCCTGAAACTGCTCACGAGATGCCATGGTTTTGGCTGCTAAAACCGCATATCTAGATTACTCTTGGTCGATGCTATGGTGTACAGGTGTGACATTGGACCACCCGATTATTCAGCGCCGAGTGACGTATATTCCGAGGGAACGTCATAAGGCGACCTAGAAGAGTTGGAGAAACGGGAGGAAATGGTTGAAAACTTTGGAATTTTTAACTCAAGGGTCACCATCACTCCGTATTCCTTTCTCTTCATGTTTTTCCCCCATTTTTCCCCTGTTTTTCCTCTCATTCTCGGTACCCCAGCATTCCAATTCTGTCTGGCCCGGGAATTCCGAGGGCTCACTTTTTCCAGTGATTTTTACTAATGTACACATTATTAGTCAGTGGTAAATCTTCTAGCTGTACTATATATCAGGACGAAAGACCGGTTCGCCCAAAAGATAACTCTATAGACCTTGTGAACTTCACATTTCCCATCTTTCGAATTTTTGCCCCTCCATAATGTCAATCTTCACTCCCGTCCCTGAAGCCATAGAAGCTTTCAAGAATGGAGAATTCTTGGTGGTGATGGACGACGAGAGCAGGGAAAACGAAGGTGACTTGATCATAGCCGCCGAGAAAATTGACCAGCAGAAAATGGCCTTTTTGGTCCGCCATTCGTCCGGCTATGTATGTGTTCCTCTCTCCACAGAAAGAGCTGATAAGTTGGACTTGCAACCAATGTTGAAAGACAGAACCGACAGACACGGAACGGCTTATACAGTGACATGTGATTTTGCAGATGGAACCACCACCGGAATCTCGGCTCACGACAGAGCCTTGACGGCAAATCTGTTGGCCAATTCCGATTCCAAGCCACAAGACTTCATCAGACCAGGACACATTCTCCCATTGAGAGCGGTACCTGGACTTCTCAAAAAAAGAAGGGGTCATACCGAGGCATCTGTGCACCTATGTGAGTTGGCGGGGTTGCAGCCAGCAGCTGTGATCTGTGAGCTTGTCAGAGATGACGATGGGTTGATGATGAGATTGGGCGACTGCGCAGCTTTCTCCAAGGAACATAACATCAAATTAGTGACGATCGAGCAGATTGTCCAATACATCGACGCCAACAATCTCTAGTGTTATACTTTCAATCTTGTAATAATGCATTAATAATATACATAACATCCTGCAATGCTGTTAGGCAAGCAACAACTGCGCTTTTCTCTTACCACTAACCTCTTCCTTGACTGATGTGACCTTGACCTCCACTTTGTCGAACACTCCTATCTCTCTGGCCTTTCCATTCAAGTCGGTGAACTTCAACAAGAACTTCTCTTCGTTGTAGACCGCACTGTCCACATCTCCAAGCATCTCCAACTTGATAAGTCCCTCTACACCAAACTTGGGAACAAGAACAACAATTCCATTGTTGAAGCACTTAATGACATATCCTTCCTGGGTAGACTCGTTATTCCGCATCACCTGGCCGACGTAATACTCAATACTGGCTCTTCCAGCAAATTGAGCATTTCTGTGTCTTCTGTTGATATTTCTCACAATCAACTCCATCTTGGTTTTGTCTCTGTGACTCAAATCCAAAGTCTCGTACCCGATTGCACCAGCAAGCTGTCTGTGTGCAACCACATCACAGTATCTTCTGATCGGAGAAGTGAAATGTGTGTAGATATCCACAGCCAAACCGTAATGTCTGAACTCGGGGTATCCGTATGAGCCAGACGAGAAGTACTCAGCAGCCATCATACATCTAGTAGACATGATACGGACAAGAGTGTTGAAGTATGGGTCTTCAGGATCCACACATCTATCCAACGAGTCCGCGAGTGCCTTAGAAGACTCTGTGGAGATGGCTATTCCATTCTTTCTCACACGCAACATCTCGTTGAGGGCTTCAAAATTTGTGGATGGTGGAGCAGCGTGTCTTCTCAACATGGCGGTCTGAGGGTATGCATCGAAGATTTTGGTGGCAACAGAAATATTGGCAAACAACATGAATTCTTCAACAAGGGAGTTTGTTTCCAATAACTTCTTGATTTCCACTTCACCGGGATCAGAAGTCTCGCTGTCCATGTGCACTTTCACCTCGGGAGAGGCCAAGTTCAAAGCACCAGCGTCCAATCTCTTTTGCTTCAACTTCTTGGAGAGCTTCAAAAGAATTCTCATCGAATTGGTTAAGTCATCTTGCTGAGATGGGTCGTCAATTCGAAGTTGTGCCTGCTCATACGAAAAGGCCTCCTTCGACTTAATGATCGACTTCATGAATTTCACATTAACAATATTGGCGTCTTCATCCACCTCCCAGATAACAGAAAATGCAAATCTGTCCACGTACGGCTTCAAAGAACACAAGTTTGTACCTAATAGCATAGGCAACATATCGATTCTCTTGTCTACCAAGTACACAGAGGTACCACGAGAAGCACCTTCGTTGTCCAAAGCGGTGTTTGGCTTAACGAAATGTGTAACATCAGCAATGTGGACACCAACTTCGTAGTTTCCGTTGGGCAACGCCTGAGCATGCAAAGCATCATCGATATCCACACATCCAGGAGGATCAATAGAACAAACCAACTTATCACGCAAATCCACTCTCATCTTCAATTGCTCGTCTCCGTTATTCAAGTCGGTTGGGACAACCCAGTTATCCCCCTCCTTAGGCAAACAGTCCAAAACGGCCTTGGAGAATGGTCTGTATTCTACGTCGTGCTCCAACAACAACGCCTCAGTCTCAGCCTCGGCAGATTCAACAGCACCAAGAGTACGAACGAAATGGCCCTGTGGGTATTTAGAGTTCGATGGCCACGAATCCACTGTGACCACAATACGCTGGCCCAACAAGTCCTTGGCTTGTCTGGTTCTAATTCTGATCTTGGGCAAAACCTTGTCCATCAATATGACGAAGCACGTCTTGGATGCATTGCCGGTATCATCTTCAGATACAGAAGAAGGAGCGATCTGACCGACGTAGTATCTCCACGATCTTTTTGTGATGCTCACTACTCTTGCAGTGGGCTGTAATCTCTTTTCCTCGGAAGATGAAGTAGCCTTCAATGCTTCTTGGGCCAACACCCTACTCTCCTTGTCTGAAATGACAATTTCGTGGTCTTCTTCCTCGGCGTTGTCGTTGGCACCAATAGCACTCTCTTCAAGGATGGTGGTAGATGGCTCTCTCCACTTGTCCTTGGGGAGCAACTCCACAATAACCAAATCACCGTTGAAGGCTCTGTTCAAGTTCTTGGTACCTACTATGAGCAAGGGTTTCTTGAAAGCTGGCGTCTGGACGGTACCCTCCAAGAAGTTGTAGGAGGAAGTGTGCATTGCCCCTCGGTACAATGTTCCATTCTTGATACCAGCCATGACTCTGGAGGAGGAGTAGTATTCAGGGAAGCCAAATGCTTGAGCATCTTTGTCAAAGCTTTCGTATTCAGTAGGAATCAAGTCACGCAACTCCTCTGCGTTTGCCAAGCTTTCCACGTACTCCAGAAGACTTCTGGCATCGGTTCCTTCCTTCTTTGCCTTCTCTCTATTGTCCCTATCGTTGCACACGAAAACAACCTTGATTGGTGTTTTAGAGTTGTTGTGGTTGAGGTGTGTCGAGTACCACTGGGCACACTTTCTGATGGCTCTATCATTTCTATCATTGATCGATTCGTCCTTGAATCTGTTGACATAAGTATCTTCATGGAATTCGTTGTGGAACGCCACAAACCTCTTGTCTGCAGCCTTCACAAGTGCTCTTACACGTTGATAAATAGGGAAGGATCTGTTTTTCACCTCTTCAAGCACCACCTGGGGAATTATGACATCGTAAAAGCATCCATTATGCTCTAGCAAATCGATAGCCTGCAAAATCACATTTGTGTCCACGATGATATAGTGGGGGCCACCGTTTTTAAGTTTCAATGGCAGATCCAGCAAGGTAAATTCGGGCAAATGGCCCTGGGCATCTGGCTTAGCACTATTAAGACACTTTTGACAAAGCTTAGAATAGCAGGGAATATCGTCTCGGAGATAATGCTCCCGTACAATTTTCGTACATCCACCGTGACGAGAACGCACAAACACCTTACTGGTGACTGTGAGTCCCGAGGAGAGTCTTTTCCTTTGCAACATGGTGGTAGAAGAATTAGAAAAATCGATGGGATTAGAAACCATCGATGGAGTTCACATCCGTACACCAGGAGAAAAGTAGTGAGTGAAGATGGCTGCGAAAGGCAGAGGCAAAACAGAGATTGAGAAGTAGAGGTTCTAATGTGAAAATGGGTAAAAAGAATGGAAACTGGGTTGAAATAGGGACATAGTGACGAGTTCGAGATTTGTATTTATTCTGCGTTTGTTTCTTTTTTTGCCTTTGCTATTTCTCTTATGACATGGATTTTCTCTCCTATTGCATACTCCAGACTGTAGCCATGAATTGTCACAAATTAACTCACACTGGAAATCAAGAAATGTTCACTCTACTTTGTAGCAAAATAAAAAATCCAATCTAATCGAAATCCACTCGCACACAAAGTCCATTCATATATTATACAAGTTACTCTATGGACGATGTTCAGAAATGAACGATTACTGACGTAACTATTCACAACGTTCAGTCTACACCGCCTCCACATCTATGCAAGCTTGTGAACCTCATCCGGTCTCTTCAGTTCCGCCATCGTCGACCCCTGCACCAGCCCAGAGGTAGTATCCTTTGGTTCCTCGTTCAGGTTGCGAACAGTTGAGGAAGAATTTTCAGGAGCAGAAGAGTTAGCATCACCCGCTTCCGGGGAACGCAGGCGACGGTGATTATCCACAAATGGCTCTTCAAACTCCTCTGGGTGACGAATTCTATAGTGCTTCACAGCAGAGGGGAAGAGGTCCAACGACCAAAGCAATAGAAGCAAGCCGTACCAGAAGGAAATGGTCCACTCGAAGGAAGCAGACAATGAGCGGTTCCCGTGCTTCATATAATAACCGAAAACAATGGCAAACGACAACGCGGCCATGAGCCACAATAGCTTGATGAAGAACGATACCATATATAGATTGGCCCATCTATGGTTGCCAAAAACCACCTTCTCGTGGTTGGGACATAATCTCTGGGGGTAGTTGCCGAAGATAAATGAGTTGAGAAAGTTGAAGAAGCACGCCCAGAAGATAAAGAAGATGAATACTCCAACAAATGAAAGGTGTACGGTGTGGAACCTGGTGGTTTTGAAGATCGACACAAACAAGATACCCAACTGGCCAATAACGGCACAGATGATGCTGATGATGGCAAAAATCGTCTGCTTCTTCGACACGTACGGCTGTAGCTTGCGTTTTTTCCGCAAAGCAAACTCCATAATTAGAGTTCCAAGGAAGAAGATAAGCTGGAATCCGGTGCATGCAATAAAAAGTGGCTGCAAGTTGGTGGCGCCAATGTCACTAATGTAGACGGGATTCTGATGTTCTCGACTATTGTAGGTCGGAGATCCCTGGACATACCATGCCACGAGAAGAGCAATGAGCTGCCCCCACCATACCACTAGGGCCACTATCGGGATAAGATAGTAGTGGAGCTTCTTGAATCTGAGGAGCTTGTGGGTCATTCAGGGCAATTTGGAGAAGGTTAATTATTCAATAACAGCGAGGAGGCCTCTTTATCTAGAAGAGAGGAGGCGTTGAATAATTTCGAGTCACGAATGCCACTTCCAAATGGCGGTGTTGCACAGCTGTGTGCCGAACAACCGGGGAAGCGCAAGAAGCAACCGAGCGAAAA
Organism: Sungouiella ezoensis; assembly: GCA_030569115.1. Taxonomy (NCBI): domain Eukaryota; kingdom Fungi; phylum Ascomycota; class Pichiomycetes; order Serinales; family Metschnikowiaceae; genus Sungouiella; species Sungouiella ezoensis. The sequence continues at coordinate 133,391 of JAJMJY010000015.1, forward strand.
TAACCTTTTTGGCATAAAAGCTGGCCGAAAGCGGAATGTAGTCAACGGCGAGGAAAAGTGGGAAAGGGGGACATTTATGTGATGCTGGATGCATATGAAGAGATTTGATTGGATTTTTTCGAGTTTTTGATCTTTTCGCTTATAGTATTTGCTGATAACTCTGCGATGAGGTAGTATGACGTAAGCGGCAGGATTAGTGAGCGGAGTCGGAGTCGGAGAAGAACGACAGTCACCGAGGCGCAGTTGTGAGTGTAAGTTGGTGATGTCGAGTAATACTGTGAATTCTGTGATCTTTTCGATTAGTCATCCTGGCTATGGCAGTGATGTAGAGTGACTATTTGTGTGGTGGATATTCTGGACCTGCGGCAGATGGAAATGGATGGGTGATGGCGATGGGAAGGAAAAGAAGTTCCTTCTGCCGAAATTCGTGAAGCAATTTATCTGTCTTTGAATGTTCACCGTTTAGCTCTCTTGGGCAGAGTAACCTGGTCAGAGTGGTCACCACAAATGTAGAAAAGCGGGCCACTAAGTTGTCGTCATATTTTGGTAGTTGAATTACCATGAAGCCTTGCGTATTTCAGAGTCAAGAAATTCGGGCTCCTCCACTGTACTGAACTAGTTCTCGTCTCAATTTTATACTTATTCATCAGATCCAACCAAAAGGGTTTTGAACAGCACCGAGGGAACGACCAAGAGTAGAAGAGCTGCCTGGAAAGAATACTTTGTAGTGTATTTGCGGCCCAAGGAATGGTCAGTCTTGAGTGGGCAATAGTTTATGAATGTCAAGATGGGGGCTGACTAGAGCTCTTCCAATCTTGTCTTCCACACGCCTTTTGTTCTACTATTATGTAACATGCCCATTATTCCTTGTCAATTCTTCGTACTCATCTGATTTTCGTAGTTTGGGTGGCCATATTGCTAATAGGATCAACGAAGAGAATATATTTTCTCTTTCTTCGCTTACCTTGGCATGAAATATTATCACCCTAAAACTCTTTGTGAGATGTATGAGGCAAATAGTTTCCAATAGTGAAAGTACTTGTTTTGGTGTTGGTTTCAATCTGATCGTTCTTGCGAGAAACGATCTTTTCTAACCTTTCATCTACGTGGACAAATTGAATATTCTCTGGACTCAAAGTTCTTCCAGCTATGAGTCCCCAGAATGGAAATTAATCGTGTTAGAGGCAAGAAGAAAATAGCGCTGTGACCGCCTCAACAGATTGCGGCATTATTGGCACACGTTTACGGAAGAAAAGACCTCCATGAACAACAAAAAATCTCCGCAGACACGGCCACGGCCAGCCTACTCTACATTATGGCTCTTGAGTGCTGGTGATGGGTGAAATATCTCCAGAATGAATCCAGGATGATGACCTCTGATAGACCAAGTGGTTATTCTGCTTTGTAAGTGTTAATATACAGATATGCCCCATCATTATTCTGTCAGACTGTCACTGAATAGTAACTAGGGTTATATGCCAGTCTTCTTCAACGAACAATTTCGTCTGTCAAAAGAATAATGACAGATCTATGACTTGCTTGTTACTAAAATACGTTCCCTAACTTAGAAATATTATACGCTCCCTATCTTCTTTCTCCAAGCTGTAGATCTAGTATAATGATCCTTTCATCTTCACAAGCCCGAGCACAGAGTAAGTGTGACAGGCTCTAGACTTTCGAAAACAGGCGTATCTCCGATACAATAGTTATCTGCATCAATTCTGATAAAGATTTGAAATCATTCTAACTAAAAAGTGTAATCGTAGTATGATAAGAGGAGGAACTTCTTGATCAAGATAAGTGGCATATCTGTCTGATACACCAGACAACATTTTAACTAGGGCTTTCCAATCTTTTGTGGATATTGACCTATCGACTAACTTTCGAACTCATCAATCAAAGACTGGAAGACTTGCACTAATCTAGAGGAAATACGTGTTCCCAATGATTCTGCACAAGGATCCTGAAACAGACATGGCCTGCACCAAGAGCGCACTAGTGACACATTTTTCGAGTTTGGAGTCACAATTAGTGGAGTCACAACTTGAAAGCAGTCAGAAAAAGTACATTTTCTGTATACCCACTGGCCGACACGCTGGAGAATTATATAACTCGGTTTTATGCTAATCTTCTGATATTCAATATTTCAATCTAAATTCTGTACTCCTTCGCCCATGTTCAGATTCACCATCGACGATTGGCTCAATCCGTACATCCCATCGAACCAAGTCTCCAAGCTCCCTCAGCCATTGCGTCGGTTCCTAGGTGGTCATACACCCAAACCGGTCAGTGATTACTGGGTATGGTTGGAGATCTTTATTGCGACATTTTGCGGACTTTTGATGTTGGAAGGTGTGTTCCAGTCCCACACAGCATTCACCGCTCATCATGTCAATGGAATCGTTGCCAGTTATGGAGCAGGAGCCGTTCTATGCTTTAATGCCAACTTGGGACCATTGGCTCAACCCCGAAACGTTTTGCTTGGTCATTTCATTTCTGCCACCATAGGTGTGGGGTTCCAGAGACTATTTGCATTGAGCGCGAGTGGCCAAGCTCACTATTATGTCTCTGGAGCCCTCAGTGTCGCCGTGCTGAGTGTAGCGATGACAGTTCTTAACTGCGTGCATCCCCCGGCAGGAGCTTCGGCTCTATTGCCGTCTATAGATAGTGCTATTCGTGAAATGGGGTGGTGGTACTTACCTGTGCAATTGGTGTCGTCTGTGCTTATGATTTCTACGGCCGCCGTCACCGGTAATGTCATCAGAGTATATCCTAGCTTTTGGTGGACATCAGGCAAGGTGGGAAAGCTACCCAAAGAAGACATTGAGAAGGCCGAGACGCTAGAGAGGACACAGACAACAGAGTCCGAGTTGTATAGAAGAGAGACGGAGAAGAGATACGGAGTGAGATTTACTGATGGAAAGACGATAGAAATCACCAAGGAAGAGATTTTGCTTCCTCGTGGGATCCAGTTTGACGAGTTGGCGTATGGATGGTTGGAGACGTTGCAGAAAGAGTTGAAGGATTAGGACGTACGGATTTACGAAGGCATGAAAGGTATGGGTGCGAATGGCATGAACTAAGAGAAAATAATAATAGCACCAATAAGTCAACAGCACCATTATTCATTAGAACCATTATTCAATAGCACCAATAAACATTAGCATGAATAGAAAACTTCACATTATAATTCTGTTCGGTATAACAATCAATTATACTACATTTTTCCCTAATCAGTGAGTGTTGAATATAAAATATGACTGGCAATTCTGCCAGTCAATGCAACTTTTCGATGCGCGAATCATAGGAGGACAAACGAAGACAAAAATTAAAAATTAACCTAGCACGCAACAGCTTTCAACACAAAAATCTCGATGGCAGCACACTGGGCACCAATGGAAGCATCGTACAAGTTGTAAAAGTCACCAGACAAGCACTTGTAGAAAGTGGTCTGCTTACCCAAAGCCAACTTGTAGCCAGTACTAATGGTGTCAGAAGCGGCCTCACCTTGACCAGCGTAGGAAGCAGGAACGAAAGACCAGCCAGCAGCATAGATTGTTCCAGCCTGTGGTGGAGGACCATCGAACTGGAACTGCCTGTTGGCCACAATGGCTCCAACACGGCCACTGGAGTCTCTCAATTGACCATTCTGGAGGGTGATGGTCAAAGCATCAGTGGAGGCACAAGTGCTACCGAATACGGTGCCAGAGGAGGAGGACGACGACGAGCCAGTGGCCTGAACTTGACCGTCGGAGATCTGAGAAGCAACCTTGGCAGTAGCCTGGACCTGGCCATCGGAGATTTGAGTTGCAACGGTGGCAGTGGTCTGCTGCTGGATCTGGCCATCGGAGATCTGGTTGATGACAGATGCAGAGGCAGTTTTGGTAGATTGCTGCTGAATCTGACCATCGGAAATTTGGTTTAAGACAGCAGCAGTAGTCTTGGTCTGTTGCTGAATTTGTCCGTCAGAAATCTGGTTTAAAACAGCAGCAGTAGTCTTAGTCTGTAGCTGAATTTGTCCGTCAGAAATCTGGTTTAAAACAGCAGCAGTAGTCTTAGTCTGTTGCTGAATTTGTCCGTCAGAAATCTGGTTTAAAACAGCAGCAGTAGTCTTAGTCTGTAGCTGAATTTGTCCGTCAGAAATCTGGTTTAAAACAGCAGCAGTAGTCTTAGTCTGTTGCTGAATTTGTCCGTCAGAAATCTGGTTTAAAACAGCAGCAGTAGTCTTAGTCTGTAGCTGAATTTGTCCGTCAGAAATCTGGTTTAAAACAGCAGCAGTAGTCTTAGTCTGTTGCTGAATTTGTCCGTCAGAAATCTGGTTTAAGACAGCAGCAGTAGTCTTAGTCTGTTGCTGAACCTGCCCATCACCAATTTGGTTGACCACACTAGCAGTAGTGGTAGCAGCTTGGACCTGACCATCAGCAATTTGAGACACAGCATCTCTCTTACCGAAGCTGATTCCTGAACTGACCGAAGTAGAAACGGTTCTGATGGACAAAGCAAACGACCCATCAAGAGAAGTGATGGCCGACGCAGACGCTGGCAATGTGCCGGTAGGTGTCAAAGTGGACCAAGTATCTTTGATAGACGCAGGTGCAGCTTGCACCGCAGCCAAGAAAGAGACCAAAGTCAAGAGTTGCAACTTCATGTTGATGAACATCTATTGAGGGGTGTGGTCACTCTTATATACTTTCGGCGGCCGACCCCTCGTCCGCAGTTAGCCTACAGGGCTTAGTTGCTATATTTGGATTGCATCCAGTGACGTATGTCCATTGTATGTGTTTTAATGAGATTGTGGATCATTATAGCGGTGGAGGAATTTTGCAATCAGTTGAAATGACATTTGGCTCGGGTGACCGACATGCGACCGACATTGTGGATCGGATGGACGTCAATGGCCGACTGCCATAGTCCCCGCTGCCAGAGTTGTTCGTTGAAATTAAGAACTATGTTCTTTTTTTAGGTTTCGTTGCAACCCGGATATCCGGTGGAGCCACTTAGTATACCTCATGCGGAAGGGTAATTGGTGCGACATCTGCAGGGGGGCTCAATTGACAGCCACTGCACTAGAGTTACAGTAGAAGCTTGTAATTGTGAGGGAGACAAAAATGGGGAACGTGCTACCCTCACGACTCCCTCAATGACCCTTACTTTGCTCCCCTCCGAATTTCCAATTACCCCGCGTGGCTAGGCCGTTAAGTGGTAGTTGTGGTTGCGGATGACTGCCACTGACATAATACCGCAGCAAAATGTCGGCCCCCAAACCCCACCAGTGGCATGGCCCGACAGAGAGTAAACCTGTAGATACGGGGCAAGTGATCGACCTGTAGATGGTTGAGAGTTGAAAGAGGCAGTCATTTGTAGCGTTGGTGACAACGCGGGAAAAGCCACCGACCTGGGGAAGGACGTGAGGTAATTGGGAAGACATGGAACAATGGAAAGCGGTGACGGCAATTTTAGATTGGAAATGCGCTCGCGTGTATTTTTAGGAATTGCTCAACGCATTCGTCGATTACGAAACTATCCGGAGGCTATGCTCGCAGGGTTGTCACTACGGAGGACCATTTGCCTAAGTTTGAGAATTCAAACTGTACAGCCAATTAATGTAGGAATGTGTGGGTACTTAGGTGGGTCGATGGAGTTCCAAGAAATCTCGGCCAATCGAAATAACCATGGTGCCCGACAAGCAAGTTGTAAAGTACATGACCGGACTATATCCAATGATAGGGTTATGCAACAGCAACGGTTCGGGGAATTGAGGGGTGACACATTTCGAGAAGGTCTTACCTCATTTTAAGGCCCCGAACCAAGTGCATTTGTCATCAGAATTGAGACAATGGCTCTAAGAAAAATACTCGCGAAGCTATCAATGAAACATGAAAAATGAACGACAGGTGCCATAAATAGAACAACCAGAACTTAATTTCACCATTAACTTTTCAAACAATCGTGGCATGTTCAAATTCCCGAATGCATATTGAGATTTCGACCCAGTACGGCCAGGAGGAGAAGCAAATCTCCCCAAATAAAACTTGATGAACTCTAAAAATTGTGTAACTTCACTTGCTCACAGCCACTCAACCGAATCCGGCCCCAGGCCATCCAATTTGCGTTCTATTAATAATTGAGTTAGGTGCGATGGCTGATCGAGCCAATCCGACATCTAAAGGAAGCTGGAACATCATGATACCGATCTCTCTCAAGGGCATGCTCTAACATTGGAGAGAATTATCTTTGAAAGGCTGCTGAACGAAACGACGAGAACAGCAAAAGCTTACTCATTGACTATATTGGCACTCGAATGGCACCGTAGACTGGATTACCTGCTGCGAGATTATTATACAAAATAGGTTATTGTACAGGATTGAAGTGATAAAGATCTGGTATATGCACCTGCGTCGGACTAAGTTCATAGTCGCGCGGATAATCATAGAGGCACAAGCCGGAAGTCTTTGTCGAATATTGGTACGATAAAGAAAGAGATGTGGACACTTGACGGAAGAGCCGATTCTACTAGGGAAATGAAGAATTGAAAAAAAAAAATGATTTCGCCCAGGATCGAACTGGGGACGTTCTGCGTGTTAAGCAGATGCCATGACCAACTAGACCACGAAACCACCTTGGCAACTTTATCGAATGTGAGTATTTTTGTTTTAACAAATCAAGAGTATTTTTTTTTTTTTTTTTTTAACGAATCAAGATTATATATGTAGCAAGCTAACTATATAACTAAAGCAGGAGGAATTTCAAAAGCTTCATTTAACGATGCCACGTCTGGCCAGAAGCACTGTGAGAGGGTTTTATGTTGTTTTTTGAGATATAGAAGCCAAAAATGGTGGTCCGAAAATGAGGTATATATTCAGCTTGCGCTTTCAACTGACAAGCTTCGTTCCTCATGGCCCAATGGTCAAGGCGTCTGGCTACGATTACGTAACCACTTCTAGGTTGGAACCAGAAGATTCCAGGTTCGACTCCTGGTGGGGAAGCTTATTTTTCCGTTTTTGTTTTTTAGTGGTTATTTGCTCCGAGTTTTCGTTTCCCAGAAAAATTTTCCCAAAGGCTATCAAATTTCTGCGCATTCACTCTTCATAATACTTTCATCTATAAAGAATAGTCCTTTTTCTGCAGAATGTCTAGGCACGTTTGTTCGTTTTGCAACCAATAAGGATTCGCGACCCATGTACAAGAATTATGCAACAATCAGTATTTTCGATCCATGATATTCCTATCATTTGTTTAACTTAGTTGGTTCCTCGCTATTCCTGACTACCTCGGATGCCTATATTCCTCATGACTTCGGACGTCCACTTCCGTAGATTTCTCCCTTAGCCGAACACTCAGCTAGACTTATCTCGGCCCTTCATTAGTACCGTTGATTTCTCCTTTCTCTACTTAAAAGGGCCCCTTTTCTATCAATTTATAGGAATATGTACAATCTTTGGTGCAGAGCCTGCTGATAAGCCTATTACAACCCAAATATTTGAGGTGATACCAAATACACATTTCTATTAGCCAAGCTAGTGTTGGCGAAAAAAAAAAAGATACGGAGGGGCCACTAGATTGAAGGAGACAATTCAATCAGGCTGGAACGTTTCCCTCCTGAGCCCTTAGCATTCGTCTTGTCAACTTGAGCCGCTCATACTCTTTTACAGAAATGAATGTTCGCATCATTCGACTACAACGACTTAAAATTAGCTGGCATCACACCACTCATTCTATTCGTATTTGGCAGTTACAATAAACTCAGAACCACTCTTTTCTCAGACCAGTATATTCAGACCCTATTCTACTCACTCCATGACAAGCACTGACACAAAACATAGAATCAACATATAACTAGCACAATGAACCTATCTCAATCTAACAATCAGCTACTCAGAGCATCTATCACCTCTCCCAAAAACTTCGACACCAAGTTGTGACCATATTTCCCTCTAAACTTCTCATCAAGTGCTTTTTGTGCTCCACCGCGCTTCATGTGGTCAAGACTCTCCACATAGAAAAGCGAGTCGTGGATGCCCCCCTTCTCCATATATACCTCCAACTTTCCATCTCCATCCTTGGTGATCACATCCACAAACTTCTCCATTCCGTACCGCAAAACTTCCAGCTCGCCATAAAAATAAAGGCTTCTTCCCTTTCCATTTACCGCATCAACCTTGGCCCAGTGCTGATCGTAATTAGTAGCAGTGAAGTGGACAAAAGGTTCCACGTCATTAGTCTCGGACCCTTCGATGTACCAACGACCCATCAATCCTTCACGTGAACCACAATCACCCCAATTGTTAGTTCCTGGAATAAGCGTTGCAACTGTGTATGGCTCGACCCACGGAGAAACCCAAATGATGTTTTCTGGCTGCACTACGGGAGAAAAGTCCCATTCGAAGTCCTTATACTGGGAAAAATGTTCTCTTGCTTCGTCAGGATAGGCAATGAATCTTGCAATTGCGCCTGCCAAGTTAGCTCCGCAAGAATCTCCAATAAGTGTGATCTTGGTGTATCCAGCACGGACCAACTCTCTATATGTGCGCATGGCCTGGAATATCTGGGTAGGGTAAGCAGCATAATGACAGGTCAACGAGTAGTCCACTAATGCCACCAGAAGCTTGCTTCTTTGTGGCTCTGGCACCGCATGGTAAATCCCTAGAATGCCTATGAATTGAGTAGGAAATAAATTGATACAGTATCCTCCACCATGGAGAAAAAGCAAAACCGACTTTCCATCCGAATCTTCAGGCTCATCACTTTTCACCACCCAGTACGACCGGTCATCGATGCTATCTCCGTAACCTTTTAATCCTTTAGTAAACGGATGATCGCTGAACTGGGAGAAAAACATCTTGGCTGGCTGGTACACGACCAAGGCCACGTCGTCTCGAGTGAAATGGTCAATGACATGGCTCACTACTGTCATGTGGATATTTTTGTAAAGGGAGTTGGCGAATTCGGCGTTGTTATTCTGCAAAACAGTACCTGTGGTGAAGTACTGGAAGACAGTCTTTGCTATCGCGTAGGGAAGCGTGACCACCCGGGCTAGGAACATGGAGGACACAAAAGTCATGGCGAAATTGCTGCGATTGAGAGTGCTGGAGCCAACTAATGTAGTTCCAATTTTGATTACGATTTCGACGGACTGCACCTGGCATGTGTCAACGGGACGTGGAAGATAAAATTACGGCGCAAGTTCATGCGAGGAAGGCCGTCTGGGAAGAAAAAAATCTGCTATCAATAGATTGGGCTGCGTTTGCTACCCGTGTCAGACCTAGGGTCGAAATCTGAAGACTTGATTCGATCGGATGGAGGTGGAATTTTGACGCGGCACATTGATTTCAATAAAATACCGTGGCCGGAAAGATTTCGGAAAATAATGCTGGAGTTATCTCTGACTGGAAGCCAAAGCGATAGGGGGTGTGTATGTACAGCCGGATCGGGAATCTCTATTGAAGGACAACGTCTGTGTAATAGTAATAGAATTGTAGTATTTATTAAGATACTCGCGTTAAATTTAGTAGTCATTCTGCAATAGGAGTGTGTCGAACACTGATTAGAAGTTGAAATGTTTAGACTGGTCTTGACGGAGATTAACTAAGGGATTCAAAAACTTTCGGAAAAGGTTCCGACACAGAAAGCGATAGACCTAAGGGAAGGTTGTGGTAAGGCAAACACGTAGGTAATGGGTAGCTATTTCCTTAATGGTGAAAGAAAAACCCCTTTCAGACACAATCAGAGATTATAGCGAGATAATTTCCAGTAAGTCTACCATTTTCAGCATCTGAAGGAGACTTACTCCGTGATGGTGACGAGGCCATCTTCAAATCCTTACTATAATTACCTCAAGAATTCATCTCAGAGCACAAGGATAGGAAGCATATAGGGAAAACTACGCTGTTACACATAATCAAGGACGGGTTTCATTTTCCTACTCAGAAAGTTCTTTCAGACCCATTTTTATTTATCAATAGCGCTTGGGTAACATCTCGTTGAATGTTAATAGCAGCACGTCTAACTGAAGCCAATAAACTAATACTGATTCCTTAGAGCCTCCTCTCAATGACAACTCCGCCACGGAGTACCCCTATATTTTTTTGTACCTCAGCTTATTCTTTGATTCCTCAGTCTGTTCTTCTTTTGCTCTTTATTCCTATCTATCCTCTCCTACAACCGGAACAGACTGCCCGAATGAGCCCCCTCAGCCTTCTTCAACTTACCCGTTGCATCTCGCAACTGTCCCTTCTTATCAATCACCGTAACATTCTTGGCTCTCGACAAGGTATCCATAACTTCTCCCACCTTTTGACGCTTTCTCTCTCCACCTTGAGGATCTTGCTTCTGTCTCTGCTCCCTGGATTCCTTCAACTCATTGAAATGCTTGGACTTGGCTCTCTTCTTGGCTCTCCTCAATCTCTGCTTGTCGTCTCGACTCAACTCGTCCTTCGAGTATGCCAATCCTGACTTCAACAGAACCTGCGATACTCCGCGGGCTCCATCAGCCTTCACCTTATCATCTCCAATCTTGTATACCTCTTGAGGAGCAAGTTTGGCTTCATCTGAAATATGCAATGGTTGGGCATCTTCCATGGAGATGGAAGCTGCAGCATCTGTGACCTTGATGTCGATGGTCTTAAACTCATGTGGCTTGGGGACATAGTGGGCCAGACACAACAGGTCGAGTTTGTAGTTGAGAGAAGTGAAGAGATCGGCGATCTCGTCGTGGGCCTGCTGCTCTTCCTCGGAGATTTTCTGGTTGGGATCGACGCCATGGTACTCATCTTCGTAGATTTCGGCCAACGACTTGCTGCTTTTCTGGTCGGAAACTTCGGTCTTCTGTCTCCGGACAAACTTGGAAACGTCGGTAATGAGCCGTTTGGGCAAGTCGTCGAACTCGTCGTTGCGCACTCGGCGCTTGATGAGATCCTCAATGCTTTCGGTGACTTCTTCTGTGATTACAGGCACTGGTTTGGACGTGCGGTCGAACTCCAAGTTGGGAACCTCTTCATCGTCCAAAAGCGAGTCCACAGGACGGTCCTTGGATCTGACTTCTCCCTTCATGGTCCACTTCTTTTCTGCGACAAGTTCAGCCTCGAGATTGGCAATTTCTGCCTGGAGCTGCTGTTGCTGCTTCTCGAACGTCGACATTTTAGACTCTTGTTGTGTTTCATCTTTATCTTCTTCGTCTGCGAAAAGATCAAGCATGGCAGAGTCCACGGCCTGCTCGTACTCGTTGTCTTCAAGTTCTCCATCGAACTCCTCCTCGCTTTCTTGGTCGCCTACTGCCTTGGATTTCCTCTGGCTAGTAACTCCAGGTTTGTCAAAGAATTCGTCGTAGTACTCCATTTCCTCGCCTTCACTGTCATCGCCGCTCAAGTCACCAAAAAAGTCGATCTCTTCGTCATCGTCATCAAGGTTGTCGTCTTCAAGGGCTATGATCTGCTTGTTAAACTGGTCAATGTCAAAGAACCCGTCATTGAGTCCAAATGCATCTTTTTTGGGTTCGATGTTGCCTTCGTTGTCGGAAGGAACTTTTGTCAGGTCGGATTCGCCGTCGGAAACGTCAGAATCTTCCTTATCAGATTCAGCGTTCTCATCATCAGACACATCATTCTCTTCAGACAAAGCATCTTCATTCGGTTCTCCCTCAGATTCCTCTGCACTGACGCTCTCCTCGTCGATCACCGGCTCACTATTGGCTTCATTCTCGTCATATTCGTCCATCAGGAAGAATTGTTCTTCGCTCGATTCTTGGTCGTCCTCATCGTCTTCTTGGTCTCCACTGCCATACTTCTCTTTGAGTAGCGGAATTTTCTCGAAAAGCAACAGCTCGCCGACTCCCAGAAGAACCATCTGTGCTTGTCCAAATACCTGTGACGCATCCAAGCCGTCCACGTAGATTTCATCTAGCACCGAGTGATCTTGTGCAATGGTGTCCAAAAGGACTTTGGTGACGTTATTGAACTTTTCCACGGCGTTTTCGTCCTTGGAAATGTTGAAAATATCCACGGGATTAGCCTCCAAGGCTGTTAGAAACTCCATCGTGATCTATTTTATTTGTGAATGTGGTATTGCTGGAGTAGATAGTGAGCTACCGAAAAAATTGTTCTGATGAGCATCGAAGGGTGGTGCAGGATAAGTTGTGGAGTACTTTGGAGATACCCAGGATATTGCGGCAACCAGAGTGAAAATCTATAGATAGAACGCTGAGAATGTTTCTGGCTAGACTTACTAATATAAATCTCCTAGGTTCTCGTTCGAGAACAGCGATTTCATATAAATCAACATGGCTATCACCACTCCACATACTATCAACCTCGAAACTACGCTTCAAATCTGGAACTTCATCCAGACGATGGGTAGCGAGACAGAAGGACGATGTGCACTCCAAAATGTCGAAAAGCGAAGGGTTCAGGTCTCGGGCAGCGTATAAGCTCATTGAGATCGATAACAAATACAAGCTTTTAGGGAAATCGTGCAAGAACATGGTGGATTTGGGATTTGCTCCTGGAGCCTGGACCCAGGTGGCCCTTGCACGGTCCAAAAGCAGAAATGTGCAGCCCAATATTCTTGGTGTTGATCTACTCCATTGTTCTCCGCCAGAGGGTGCCAGTTTTCTCCAGGGAGATATCTTTTCCAAGAAGACCCATTCGGAGATTGTAGACTACTTTTCTAAGACAGGCGAAATGGCCCAAGACACAACGATATCCAACGGAACGCAAAGACCATTGGACCTAGTACTAAGCGACATGATGGTGAACACCAGCGGAATTAAAGACAACGATCATTTTGCTAGTATGGATCTCTGCGATGGGGTACTCATATTGGCATGTCGTCTCTTGAAGAAAAATGGCAATCTAGTTATGAAGTTCTACACCGGGAAAGAGGAGCAGAATTTACAGAAGAAGCTCGAGAGAGTTTTCACCCGGGTACAGAAGATAAAGCCTGAGGCGTGTCGGGCAGAGCTGAGAGAAATGTACTTTGTGGGACTTCGGAAGCGACTGGACGATATCTCCATTGAAGAGGTATTTGAGCTGTAGAAACGAAGCAACGATAGAAATTATAGAATCAACAATGGAAATATGAATCACCAGTAGAATTGTTTTTTAGAAGAACATATTCCGTATCAGGGCACACTCTATGCCTTGGTTCCTACATATACTGATTCGTATGTTCGATTTTAGTAGCGATCACGTGATTCACCTCATCGGCTGAGATATTTGGCAATACGCGCTAAACCCTGATTAAGAGAAAGGTGTGATCCTGATCAATTCTCTCAGGTGGAAAAGCTTGAGGTACTTCACTCTTAGACAAGAGTGTTGAGAATAACTTGTTCCTTATTATTATAACGTCATAGCTGAAAAACCTGGAACTACTGCGCATGCAATCGTATTCATACAGCTCAAAATTGTTACTTCAGAGAAGATTACCTGAAACCGCGCAACAAAAGTTGCAACCGTGGAAACTATTGCATGCAACAAATTGATTTATGCTAGGGCATAACGAAATCATGAGGAAAGCATAAAAGGAAGTCTAAATCCATGCCGGTCTCACAAAGGGAGACACAGATAACAGAGGACGATCACGAACAGATTTAAGTCAGAATACTCTAGCATCAATCTTGGCATGGTTCTACCCACACTTCCAGTGGAGATTCTCCAGGATATCCTAAGAGAGTTCCCATTGGGAATATTACGTTTTTTATACGCTGATTGGGATGAAAACGATCCTTTCAAGCAGGATTTGATGGGGATCATGGTACTGAAAATCTCCTGCGGCAATAGAAAGATGTTGATAGAGTTCAGAGGTTTTTTGTATTCAAGTACAGCGCATTTACATCAGTTGGCTGCTCGCAACGAATCTGTACGGCGCTTGCAAATCGTTGATGAGGGTGGTTGCTATGCGCAAGACCTAGCCCAGATCAATCAGTCACATCCTGAATTTTTACTGTCAATTCCAAGAATTGAATACGAAGGCGATGCGGCAAAGTTAAAAGAATACCCCAGAGCTTGTCTTGACAAGATAGAAACGTGTATTTTAAATGATTTGGGTACTTTGGATTTTGTTCCTCCCAATATAAAGAAATTGACATTGAAGCGCGGGGCAATACACTTTACACATTCTATCAAAATATGGCCCACGACCTTGACAGAAATGGTGATAGTAGGAGGTCTTGACGTGAGTAATTTTGAACTTCCAGAGGGCCTAAAGAGCTTAGCCTGTGATTCGTCTAAGCTTTGGAGCAAATATCCACTGGGACTTCAGAACTTGATCATTACTCGTCTTTCTCGTGAGGATTTTAACTTGCCCAGTCTGCTTCTATCCTTGGAAGTGAGATTGTGTTGGTTGAGTGATGTTAGTAACATTCTGCGTAGAATGCCGTGCAACTTGAAGTTTTTGAACATTTCAGGCTTTCAAATTACGTCTCTTAATAATTCAGAGTTCCCTCCATTACTTGAAGAACTTCAAGTCAAAAATTGCAATCTCTCAATTGATGGCGTTGACGGTGTCGTGTTCCCAAAACTGCTCAGAAAGCTATACCTTAGCAACAACAATATTACTAGTTTACGAAACGCAAAGTTTCCGGACTTGAAGTTTCTCGACATCTCTGAGAACAGGCTTGTGACAATGTCCGATGTCGATCTACCTTCAACTCTTGAAACTTTATTGGCTTGGGGCCAGTCCATCGAAGACTGGTCAAAAACGAAGCTTCCAAGAGGTTTAAAGGAATGGGATATAGTTATCAATGAGGACCCTCGCACATTGACATTTCCTCCAACTTTGGAGATCCTCAATATGGAATTGGAAAGGCATTCGAGGTTAAAATTCCTGACTCTTACCCTTCCGGCAACATTATTTGCTTTGAAATTGACAGACCAATATGGAAGACAATTGGATATGGGTCTTCCATCTCTCCGGTCAATGAGCCTTTACTTTGGATCGCTTCGAGGACCAAGAATCTTGAATTTAGGTGTTGAGGGCCGTAAGCGGGAGTTTTTTCGAGAGCTAGTGATTCCCCATCTGGTGAATCCTTACCGCGTACAGAAGTTGAAATTTACATGTCTGATGACAAGGGACGCAGATATTACAATTGAAATACTGAATGTGGAGAAGGTAATCCATATACCTCTCCAGCGATATTCAATACAGATGTTGGTAAATGATGGAAACATTTACTTGGATTGTACGAAGACAGATTTTCCTCACTCCGCGCGTCTAAGTGTATCCACTGAGAATGATGCTGAGGGTTCGGAGTTCTTCATTGATTTTTAGTTCAGTGTGGGTAGAAAGAAGCGATGTCCCTTAATTGGGAGATAATAAGTACTTGCTGTTGAATTATAGTGGCGGTCACGTGATTCAACTGTGATGTACCAGCTTTGTTCAGTCATATCTGAAGTAGGATTTTAAACCTGGAAAGGTTTACTGAGTCTATATCCTATACTAAGAATCACACGACTCCTTATCTTTCCCTCTCTCTGTCCCTTTAGGATATGGGAATACTATGACTTAGTTTGTACTGCATCTTTGTCCTACTGAACAACATCGTCTTCCTACATGTGGAACATTGTTCCTATATCTACCTTCATGTCCAGACTGTTGCATCCACTAATACGGAATCCAGTCAAATGGCTAAAAGGCGTAACCAAGAGACACTCTCAAAAACTTTACCGGGAGGATTTTTACGACCCGTCGTCTCTCAGCAGCAATCCATTTGCCCAAATTCTCCAGTCCACTAGAAAAGACGTTTCTGGGTACAGATTCCCATTGGGAAACATGATCCAGGTTGTGGTAGAGAAAAAAAGCAGCAACAAGTACGAGTTGGTGCCTGTTCTTGAGAAACCTGAAAAGGGCCAAAATCCCGCCAGTTATCTTATCAATGATAAGGCGTATCTTCAGCTATTAAGTCAGAAACAGATTCGGCCGGTTCCTCTAAAGTACAGACAGCGTAGCACAGCCATATTGGGCCAATTGAGCATGTCTGACCAGTTTGTCGAGAAGGTGGACGAAATGTACCAAGAGGAGATCGAAAAGAACCTCCAGCATGAAAACCAGATCGATCACAGCCTCCCCCCACATGAAAATCAGATCGATAAAACTCCAAGTATTACATTACGGCCAGAAACGGACGCTTTCATTGGATGGGATAAAAACACTCCGGTCGTCCAATCAGATACCGTCACCAAAGACACTTCGGTGCCCTACAATCTGAAGCTCACTGTTCTCTCTATTAAAAGGGCCATGTACAATAATCCTATATATACAAAAGGGCCAGCATCACCAAGGTGACGAGTGCCGAGAGGAAACCGTGGGTCTCCACCAAGTTACTTCCAGACTTCTTGGAAGTCGTCGAAGTGTTCAAAGTGACAGAAGACAACGACTTTGTGTTCTCGGTTCCAGCACCGGAAATCCAGGTTTCCACTTCCGAGGCGTCGATGGACTCGTCCACAGACAAACTTTCCAGCAAAAAGATGGAGATGGTGCCGTCTGTGCCAAATCTCACTCCTCCCTTCATGACGGAGCTGGTGTCCCGGAGAAAGTATCCGTCTGCGGCAACACCATAGTTGATACTGTCAGTACCCTGGTAGTCGTGGATTGTGACCGTAAGCTTAAGTGGGAAGGACCCGTTGAGCACCTCAAATACGTCAATCTCACCACATCCGGAGTTCCAGCACGAGCAGCTGCTGTTCATGGAGTACTGACTGGTTCTAGGGATCTTAGCATTCAAGAACCAGATGGCAGGCATGTTGTAGTATGGGATTTCCTTGTTGGTGGAGGTGGTTTCTGGCATGGTGAACTCAAACAAAAACATCTTGGTGGTTCCGCCGAACCCGTGGTAGGCCGGGATTCCCAGTCTGTAGACACCACAGGCATTGGAGAATCCGGAAGATGGACAGCTTTCTCCGGAATAGATTACGTACTCGTCGTTGGACTCAATCAAGTTGTCTTGTTCCAAGATAGTGGATTCCGAAGAAAAACCAGTGCCGTTTGCAGGCGAATATGACAAGGCTGGACCCAAGCAGCCAGATGCTGCGCCTGCAGCATTTAAGAAAGTCACGTTGTCGGCCGTCTGGGCAGAAGCATTGTAGTATGAGTTACGGAGCCAGGTGCCGGAGGAGGAGTCGTTGGCAGTATAGTAGCCAAACAGCTTCAACGAGAGAGGGCCCCGGAAATGGACCGAGAGCTCCTCGTTGAGTGGAGAGTTGGATCCCTCGAACACTGTGAATGTTGAACTCAACGAGCACGAGCACGAGTCTGCGGTCTCGTCGCCGAGCGACTCCACGTCGAAGTAGTAGCCGGTGTAACCCACGTTTTCGAACTCAACGACGTCAACCGCTGTTCCAGAGGGAGAAACCATAGATGAAGTTTGCAGAGCCTTGGAGTTCAGACTCATAGTGGAGCTGTCAGCGGCCACTGAAGCGAGAACAGCCGACAATTTAAGGAGTAAGGACGCTTTCATGATTCGATGTGAGAAGTGGGAAAGCAGCGAAGTTGGATAAGTAGCAGGTAAGTAGGTGAAAAGTACTGGGTTTCAGTTTGTGATTTGGTGATAGTTGACGATAGTGACGATAGTAGACCACAGAATGGATAGTAGACCACAGTATGTGGAGTAGATTGATAGGCGGTAGTGGAAGTGGTGGTCTTGGAGTGAAAATGACCAAAAGCAATTCCAAAAGCGGAAGAAAAGAAAACAGCAGTGGGAAAAATATTATCGGCAACCGGCCTGCTTTATATATAGACGGAGTCGGCTGTGGTCGGCATGGTTATGCATAGAGCCGGGCTATGCGCAAGGATTTGACGTAGTTTCCGAACACAATAACAGCTAAAAATGGAAGGAGAGGAAACGAAAATGCGGGAAATGAAGAAATATGCCATTGTGAAACAGGTAGAATTGAGTGACTTCGAAGGGAATTTCAATTAGTAGTCGATTTCAAATGATAGGAGGATGTCTCGATCGAAGTGGCCGAATTGGGGTTAATTACTCACATACAGATAGTGCGGGCTGAGAAAAAAGACAAGAAATGGTTTGACATTGACACATTGGTAGTCATGCTATGTGCCAGACGGTCCAGGAACGAATAACGAAGACGAAAGTTGTAAAAAGGCGATGAGATTGACAATTCACTGGGAAAGTAAGTGAGTTCAGAGGTACCAGTTGAAGCCCCGATTGGAGGAGTGAGACGAGAGAATGTGGAACCGTGGAGAGAGAGGAAGAGCGAGGAAGGGAGAAAGAGCGAGAAAGGGAGAATGAGCGAGAAAGGGAGAAAGAGCGAGAGAAAACCAATAAAAAGGAAGCCAAATGAGAAAACAAATGAGTATACGAAAAGAAAGAATTGAAATACAGGAAAGAAAAGAATATGAAAGTAGAACAAAAGAACGAGAGAACAAAAGAACAACAGAACTAAAGAACAAAAGAACAACAGAACAAAAGAAAAAAAACCCTAATAAACCCTTAATTGAGAACAAATCAATCGATAATTCTACGTTTGCTACCGGACTTGCCTTGGAACGCGAGAATCGAACATTCCCAGTCTGCATGTGCTACCTCCACCTGTCTCTCACTCATTCAGACACCCCAAACTTAACATCCAACATATACTTCCACCTCTTTTGCCGTCAATCTATTTTCTTCACGTTCTCCCCGTTTCCCCGATTTCTCCAAATAATTCTCCCTTGCCCATCCTCATCTATAAACTCAAGCCTCGGTCGTGGATCCATCTCAAATTTTACTGCCTGTATGAAGCCATTCATTCCACTATTGTCAATACCAGATCATCCTCCTCCAAAACCCCCAACATCTAAAAAAAATTGCAGTTGTGCCGTCCAGACGCCACCGGTTCCAACTATAAATACCCCGACTCCCACCTGCAATCAACAACCATAGATTTCCCGATTCGGCCATCGTGGCTACAATTCCACAATGCCAACAAAACATCCCGACGCTTCCCACCTCATTCCGCCTCCTCCGTTGGGCGTGTCGGGCCATTCTGGAGCCTCCGGACGCCGCTCTCGCTCGTCGTCCAAGTTAAATGCATATGGCCCTCCGCCCATGCCCATGGCCAGACCTCCATTCGTTCTGAATGAGATCTTGAAACCAAAAACGGGCCGAGATATCGTGGCGTTGATCTTCATTTTGTTGGTGTTGCCCCAGGGCGTCTCGTGCATCGTGCTCACCGCCTACATTTTGCTGGGATCGTTCAAGTCGTTGGTAGGCAAATTAGTTGCTAATTACTTGGTGGTGTCCAACGACAACATCGATTACGATTTGGAGGCCACCCCGGTGTCCAAATACAGACGCTACAAGTCAGAATTGGTGGGTGACGTGCTTCAGCTTTTTTCGATTAACTCGTTCATCTTGCTTGTGTGCCATTCCACCATGCCTAAGCCATGGTTGCAATACTTGGTGGTTTTGGCCAAATCCATTGTTGCAAGTCGCTTGGTGGGCTCCTACACCACTGGATCGACTACTTACGTAAGTGTGGTCTCCACGAGCCCTTCGTCTGCATCCACAACCACATCTTCTACGACTACAACTACCACATCTCTGTCTCCGAACTCCAAAAACGACATAAAGTACTCCACAAGCAATTTCTACAGCTCGCTCGTGGGGTTTGCGTGGGTGACGGTGCTTAGTAGCTTCGTGCTGGACTGGGTGGTGAGACTCAACTTCTCGCTTCTATTGAGCGATATGGGTCGCTTCTACCTGAACTTGGCCACTAGCGGGAACAACGACACCAGTGGCTTGAAAACGCTCTTCACGAAGTCGCCGTTCCTTGTCTCCTTCAACTACTTGTCCTCCAAAAAAGGTTCGTATCTCATCGACAGAAAACTCTTTGGCAAGTCCAATTTACTAGGGAAGTTGATCATTCATGTGTCGATCAACTACTTGAATCTCGGCAACAAGTCCATCCAGACCATCTCCTTCATCTTGCGCGAGTTTTCCGTGGTCGTCAACTACACCTATTTGGTGCTCTGCATTCATGTCATCAGTCTCACCATCTCTCCATTTTTGCAACGTATTTTCATCTTTAAGGACTTCTCCAAGACGTTGGACCACTTGCTGTCGTTGACTCCAGATGTTCCATATAGCGGATTCAAGAAAATCGGCTTGATCACCAACGTCTCTAGAGAAACTGCTCTGGACTCCGTTGTGGTGATAAACGTCGATCAGCTGCAGCTGCAGCTATCTCTTCAGTCAGCACCTCATGAGTTGAAAGTGGAGCCAGCCATTGCCACTAGCACGTTTAAACAAAATTCCTTGTCCAACGCCAATTCGGTCCCTTCTAGCAACTTCAAGATTTTTTCGTTGGTTCCTTCTACCAATAAGAACACAACGTTTGGAGGCAGAACAAGCCAAAGCAGGACCATAGTCGACCGCAAGAGATCCAACAGCAACGCTGCACCTTCAACAACTATAATGGACAAGTACTTCACCATCTCCATTCAGCCGATTTGGTCGTGGTTGGCGGCCATGAAGGTCTTGGCGGTTGCTCCTTGGTTGTTTGGTGGAGCTGCTACTACTTCCAAGAACAATGGCTCGAAGTTTTTTACCAAGACCGTCGAATCGCGACTTCCGTTAGCCGTGTCGTACATTGGAGACTCCAAAGTCGTTTTCGAAATTCTCAATAGCTGCTACTTCGACCAAATCTACCAGGATGGATTCTCTGTGAAAGTCAACGATACTAACTGGCTCTATGTGAGCTTGTTGGCTGGCGAGAAATCCACTGACGGTGACAACAAGGTCTATCTCAGTATCCAAGGGTTGGCTCCAATGTACCAGTACGAGATCGATTTCTATGACGAAACGCTGTTGATTGGCCACCACCTCATCAACACCACCTCGTCGTCTGTGGAGCCATCATACATAAACCAGTCGCTCGCGATTTCTCCAATTGAGTCCCTTCAGAATAGTTTGATTTATACTATCGAGAGCTTCAATAGTATGAGGTCGAGTCTCAAGAGGGCGAAGAAAGACGAAAACAAGAGGATCTCCGAATTGAAGAAGCAGATCGATATGTTGCGGGTCAAGATCGACAAGATCGGAAATAAGAACACCCACGACGGCAAGATCGGAGGAAAATTGAGAGGATTGCAGAACTCGGTTATTCAGTTGGAACACGAAATCGTCGAGTTGCGTGAACAGATCTCAAAGTTTGATCAGGGCAACGGGAACGTTGAGGACGACTCCATGGCCGAAGAAAAGCAATTGAAGGACGAGATTGCCCAGTTGGAAGACTACATTGCTGAGTTTGAGGCGACATCCGCAAAGTTGAGAAGTAACCTCAAGGAAGCCATTGGTGACAAAGAAAGCACCGAGGCCAAGAGGAAGAAGTTGTTGGATAAGCTGGAGATGAGAAACGAGGAGATTTTCAAGCTCAACAGCGAGTTGAGGGCCATGAAGAAGATGATGATTGGCAAGCTCCAGAAGAGGCAAAGACGCATCAACGACCGGTTCGAGGTGATCTTACCCAAGGTCGAAGAAGCTACCGAAAGTCTCGGTCTCGAGCTAGAAAGTTACGATGCATAACGTCTATGTATTCGAAATCATGATGCATTAGAATGACATGGCCTACTCGGGCTCGCGCACCGCGCTGCCTACGGCGCGGAAGCCCCTATCGAAGTATAGTAGACCGCCAGTTTTCTCATGTTGGAATCTCTCGTTGGGGAAGAGCACGTCCACTACCTTCACCACCCAGATCTCGTGGTTGTCGACGGTGAAAACCTCCTTCTTCTTGCACACAAACGCCACCTCCAGCTCTGCCAACACTGGGACACCGATGTCGTTTTCTTCCCACCGCAATTTATAGTCGCTCTTGTCTACGGAGGAGAACGGAGTGGTCATTTCGTGGAAAATTTCACCGTCTTCGGACTTTACGTCAAAGTGCTCAGGATCCCTCTTGATTCCGCTAGCAAACGTCCGGCTCAACAACACAGACTTCTCTGTGGGAGGCATCACGTGCAAGCAGAGCAAGCCGTCGTTGGCATGGAGCGACGAAGAAGTATACGATGGGAGATGAAGATTGAACTGAAGCAACGGCGTGGGATACACGGAGAGCGAGCACACGGACGAAAGAGTCATTCCGTGGAGCGGCTCCAGCGAGTGTTTTTTTGTTCCGGCGGTAAGAACCATCGCCTGTGCGGAGATTCTCGCCATGGACGCTTTGAAGAGATCTCTGAAGTGTGGAGATGAGTAAAGCGTGCGAGACGGTATCATGGAGAAATTGGCAGATGCTTTGTATATAGTGAGAGTTTTCTGGCTCGTGGTGGCGGAAAACAATGGTTGTCTTTTGCCTAGTGTTGGTATGAAAGTCTATGAAGTATGAGTCTATGAAATTTTGTATGAAAGATTCTGTATGAAAGAGTCTGTATGGAAGTCAGTATGAACAATCTTCTGTGCGATTGTCTACATTACAAGGTGCAGTTTATTTGTAAATACCCACCATCGTTCATTTCCAGCCCCAGAATCAAAAAATGGTAGAAAATCTACCGGAAAGAGACCTTCTTCTTCACCAATTTGCAATGTTCACCACGAGAGATCCGTTGGTCGCCGTTTCTGCAAATACAAGATCATCTCCAGGTAAAAGTCGAACTCTCCATCATGCTAGCCATATTGTGGACTCAAGGGCGGGCAAATCTGATGAGGATCACGATCTCGTAAGTTCAGCATTCAAGTGTCTATATGTGGGAAGTTCCTCCGCTGGAGAAACGTGCCTGGTGATCAAGAAACATCAGTATTATATCATAGAGTTAACCTCAAACAAGAACTGGCGGCGGGCGTGGGCGGAATTGGCCACTTTGCATGGTGTTTTCGGTGGGAAAAGCAAGTTTTCTCGGGTGCTGTGGAGTTTGTTGCTCGAAGGCGTGGCGTGCAATGCTGTTTTTCCCGTCACGTTAGTGGTTTCGTACCACTTTCTCATTTTCCAGACGCTTCTCCAGGCCATTTCAAGCAACTTGGTGACTGTGGCCAAGGGAAGCTCAGAATTGGATTTGCCGACGTTTCAACGCGTGGCAGAAGCGTTTTTGTGCGATTCCAACGTGGCAAAATGGATGGAATTGCTGGACTCGCTGCATTTGGAGAAATACCATGCCAACAGCGTCAAAATGCTTAAGGGATTCGTGAAGGTGGCGAGTTTTCTTCAAAGAAGAGACCCATTGTTGGCTCTGCTGCTAAATCTCGGTGTCCAGCTTCTCAGGATGAAGCTTTATGAGTTTGGAGTCAAGATGAATACAGTGGACGAATCTGAGCCCAAATTGCCTGATCTGTCTGAATCCGTTTCCATTGTGCTTCCATTTGCTAAAGATCTACACCTGATAGTGTCCCAAGCACCTAGACTTTCAGCTTCGGAATTCTGTTCTAGGTTGTCTGCTTATTGTCAAAACGGTAACATGTCCATGAAATATGAACCAGAAAACTCGCCTCGCATAAGGAAATTGTTGTCTTCCAGTCTAACCGACGCCACCATTGCAGAGATTATTTCCTTTCTTGACACAGCAGATTCTGAGTCTCTACTGCAGCCTATTCATCTGCAGATATTGAACTACTTGCATCACCGTATCGCCTCACACACCAATAATCAACTTGCTCCTATTGTTGACCTCTACATTAACAAAATGCAATTGATCACCCGCAAATCGACCTTCAGTTGCTTATTGCATTCATTCATGCCTTCATTAGCAGCCGTTCTTGGCGAGCTTCGCATACCCCATTCACTCAAACAACTCGAGATCATGTGCTTCAACCACTACAAAGCTACTTCGCTGGCCGAGAGTCTTGCTGTGACCATTGAAATTCTGCTCTGCTATTGCCGAATCGAGGCCAGTACTCAGGAAATCTCAAAAGCCTTGGCTCGAGTTGAACGTTGCCTCGAGGCACTATCTGCCATGGGCGAATTTTCTAAAACTACAATGCTTGCTTACTCCTATATGTGCAGCTTTCCAGATAGAGCATTGAGTCCATCCAATCGCATAAAGAACGCCTTTGCTGTCTGCTTTGTGAACACTCCACTGGCCAGCAAATTGTTTTTTGGTTTAGATCTGGAATTCAATGACGATCAGAAAATCACGCTAGCCACGGCTCTTTCGGAGGGACCTGAACTATCACAAAAATCTACGCAGTGGGTTTCTGCTTTAATTTTCTCCTCCCCATCAGCTCAACTTCGGTGCTTGTACCAGGTTTCTACAAATATTCAGATTGACGTCGAACCACCCAAGTTCCAAATAACAGCTTCTGTGGATCATCTATATTTGGCATACCTTCGAGTCCAGAAGTTGTATCGCAAACACGTGGATTTCAGGAAAGGTGTACAAGAAATTCATTCGGACTTAATTTCCTGGGAGGACTCTTCTGCCGAGGTTTCACCTGGCGAATGTTCTCTCGTTCTTGATGTCTTGAGTCAACTTTACTATCTCGGTTATTTCAATTTGACTGCCGAGGTAGCCAGTCGGCTTAAATCAAAGAAGAAGTTCGTGAATGATTTGAGCAACTTCCAACTTGATTTGCTTATGACTGATTTACATTTGAGATTGGCGAGATTATCTGATGTGCCTGATATTCTTCGGGATGCTGGAAACAGATTGAAGGCAATACACCGGGAAGGTGCACAGGTGGACTGCAACCTATTGATTCGTTGGAAATTGATTCAGCTCGAGTATTTTGTCTCAATGCAAGATACATACAAAATTTCTGCCAAGTTCGAAGACATTGAAAGGCTCATGTTGAAATTTCCAGAGTATGATATCAAGGCCGACTCCAGCGATATTCCGCTTCATCGTCGGCTTCACTGTCTTTTGTTTATGGCTCAACTTCTGATTTTGACATCTCAATTGAATTCTGATCTGGGCACCTATGTTCTAGCACTCAAGAATTTAAAATTGGCTCTCAGAGTTCTCAACTCTATCATTCGAAAGCTTGCTTCAACGAATATGAAGACTTTGAAAGTTCACACCGAGAGTTTGATGCTCTTATCCTATAACAGGGCGTTCTCATTGTGTCGCCATCTTGGCTTGCTGAAAGATGCAATCTTTTACTTAGATGAAATATGCAAGCTCAACGATAACATCCAGAATCCAATGCTCAATTGTTTGTTCCATTTTAATTCTTCGACCTACTATGCTTCTATTGGAAAAGAACAAGAATGCTTGGGCCAAATTAAGAAAGGAAACGTCATTTCTGGTCATTCAAACATCAAAGCCCTTGAGCATCTTTCTCAGTGTTCAGATATAGTGTATCGAGCCTTGTTTACACCGCTGTTCAAAATGTCGAAAGACAAATTGCTGGACTTTCAAATGCCAACTTCGCTGTCAACAGACGATGTTTTTGATGCTCTTTGCGAGGATTATCTTATGGATATACAGATTGAAGTTGATTTCTACATGTGTCTGAACCTTAAAGGTGTAATTCACAAGAAAGTGAATGCCACTACTCCCCAGAAACGAAGCATGATCATTCAAGCGATGGCGGTAATCTATTCGAATCTTCACGAAGTGAAATCCATGCTACTGGGTGACTGGTCGAAGAAATTTGATAAGGCAATCAAACAGCTTCCGCACTTTGCGAGATTGGAGGCTTGTCAAATTAGTGACGCTGTGCAAAGAAAATTGTTGGATTGCAAGGAAATATTGAACAATTGCCTTGAGAATGGCTGGTCGTCCCATTTAGAAGTTCGCAAGGCAAGACAAGTATATTCATTGTTCAATAGGTGTGTTTTCCTCTTGTCATTTGTTGCGGTTCTAATGCCTGAAAGTGCTATTGATCTCCTCAACAGTGTCCACTATTTGCTGGATTTTCCAAAAAATTTACCATACCTGAATCAGCAGAGAATCAATGAATTACTTGGGATGAGAAATGAGAGTGGTAACGAATTGCTCCCAATCTTCAACGAGAGGAAAGCTGTTGTAGTCAACGGTATTCAGCCTGATTTTGATGAGAGTTTGAGAACACTACTACCTCCCAATTGGGTGGTGGTCACAATTGACGTTTGTGGAATCACAGGGGATCTTATTTTTTCTAAGTTCTCCAATGCTGATGCGTATCCAGATTTCTACAAAGTCCCTGTAAAGGAGAGCTTAGCCTCCTTTCAAGACATTCTTTTGCGGTTGAAGAGGATTATTGAAGACAGCAACCGCTCTACGACTTACGATGTAACATCCAAGGTCCAAACTAAGGAAGACCGAAAACTATGGTGGCAGTTGCGGTTTAATCTAGATATTCAGCTCGAGAATCTCTTGGTCGACGTTGAAAAACATTCAATTGGTAGCTTTAACGGAATTTTTGATGTTCCAAACAGAAAATCAACAGGATACCATGATTTTGAATCCAAAATCAACAAAATTTGGAGATCAGCAAATAAGAACAGCACTTCTTTGCTGTTGAGCGAGAATATTGTTGATCTATACTATTGTGCTAGACCTTTTGATGCCGATGGAACAGTTAATCCACATCTTCTTGAAGATTTGGTTACATTCACTTTGGATGAACTTACTACATCGAAAAATTCCACCAAACGGGAACTGCTCCGAGTATCCAGCCTCTACGATCAATTGGGGGAATTGTATTCCTCCGCGCATTTTTCAGATACCGATTGCAAGCATTTGGTATTAGTGCCTAGCTCAGCTTGCTGTTCGTTTCCCTGGGAATCGTTGAGTATTCTCCGAGAGAAGTCTATTTCGAGAGTTCCCAGTATCGGAATGTTGACCAATTTGCTCCAAAAACACCACACCATGAGAGTCTTTGACGAGCCCACCAAGAGCCAAATCTTCTATCTAATCAATCCTGGCCAGGATTTGAAGAGAACGCAACTAAGATTCGAGCCCATATTGAAATCTGTTCCAGGTGCGGAAGGACTCGCAGGGCAAAGCCCTGAAGAAGAGTACTTAATCTCTCGATTGTATTCTTCTGGCTTATTCGTGTACTTGGGCCATGGTGGCGGTGAGCAGTATATGAGAACTTCGACATTATTCAAAGCTCAAGTTGATAATCCGTCACTACATTTGCCTCCAGCTATTCTAATGGGTTGTTCTTCCGGCGCTTATCATGCAAACGGAGATTTGGAACCCACCAGTAATGTGTTCAATTGGTTGGCATGTGGGGCTCCGATGGTAGTTGCCAATTTGTGGGACATTACTGACAAAGACATTGATAACTTCAGTGACTCTGTATTCGATAAATGGGGATTCCTTCCAGACCATCAGCTGACTTCAAAGGTTGATATTTGCCAAGCGGTTGCGTCAAGTCGTGCTTCTTGTACGCTCAAGTACTTGAATGGAGCTGCTCCAATTGTGCATGGATTACCACTTAATTTCCATTAGCTGGACCATCTTTACATACTATAGAATATACTCCACACTTTTGATACCAAAAACCCCAAGACGTGATAATTAATAATGATCGTTATACATGATGTGAGTTCCAAGAAGATTCACGGATTATTGTTCGTACATCTGAGCCTCAGAGTCTGCTGCGGAGACCTGCTGCGATATATCACCAGCGGTGGCATCAGAGTCCAATGTGGCAGTAACTGATGTGACACTGAGAGCTGTTTCGTGTGCACCATCGTAGTTTGTGGAAATTGAAGTGGAGGTACTGCCAGTCGATGAGTTGCTAGGCACACACCAATTCTTGTGGCAGTGCCATGATCTCATCTGACACTCTCGTGAACAGTACTTTGTTCTCTTACACTTCTTGCACTTGCTGAACTCTCGGGGATATTTCTCCCACTTGCCACATTCAAGATTGCCACATTGCCTCACGCCACCCTTGTAGTCGTTCCTGCGGCATGAGTTTCTCATGATAACACCAGACCAGTAATACATGTCAGTTCCAGCTAAGAAGGTGAAACGCTCCACCATTGGAAATAAGTTAACCTTCTTAAACTCAATTAAAGATGGGTCATAATCACGATCTTCTTTCAAGTCATCATTGTCATCGTCAATGTCGAAATGTTCGTAGGTTTCATAATTCCACTTTTTGGAAAGGTATTCCTTTTGTTTTAAACGTTCATAGATGATGGTATTGCACAACTTATCGCACTCGACCTCGATGTGGCTATTGATCTTGTCACTGATTCGGAATAAGGCGAGTTCTCGATCCAAGTCATTAACAATGGATTCTGCATCAATGATCGAATCGTACAAACGATTCAAGTCGGTAGAGAGGTCCTCATTGTCAAACTTGGAGAGATAATCCTCGACATCCTTTTCGTCATCCTTGTTTCTATGATCACTATCCTCGTCGTCATCGAATTCATCGTCGGCCTCGGCATCTTCAGTCAAACCATCATCCTCAGGTTTGTCAAACAAATTGAGTTTGTCCTCACTCAAATCAAAATTTTCGTTGTGGATATCCAAATCGCCCAGCATACGCGGTGAGCTGGAAGGGGATGGGTCGAATCTCTGGATATAATTATCGCCAGAACTCATAGTTGCAGCCGAGTGAGGCATAGTTGCAGGAGAGAATGGTCTACCTTTTCTCGATCTTGGGATGAGAGTTTGCCTAGAAGCCAAAGCAAGCAGGTTTCTCATCTTTGACTTCATTTCTCGCTCGGAGAATAACCTCAACTGCTTGTGTCTGATGCTCATATCAGTGATCAAGTGTGTGTTCTGCAAAACTTCCTTGAGGTACGGGTATTTGGATATGTACGCAAGAAGTTGCAAGCACCATACCACGTCGTCGTCTCTAGGGATCACCACGCCCGTCTCCGTGAAGCTCCTTGGAGCAATCTTGGCATGGATAATGTTGGAGATGTGAGAGGACTTCTCGTCCTGCAAATACAAATCGGACAAGAACTGCAAGTTATTGTCCATGTCGTACTCGCAGTTATCCAAATAGCCATCTGGAAAGCCATCCTTCTTCTCCTCTATCAACTTCTTGATTATATTGACAATGAGGTATCTGCGGCGAATGTCATTATTGACAGAGGTCCGAGAGGCGGCGTTAGCGACATCGCCCGAGGGAGCCAAGTTGAGATTGACGCGGATGAGCTTCAAAAGCTGATTCACCGACAACATATCATAATCCTCGCTGTTCAAGCTATTGATGTGCGAGTCGTTGAAATATGCATTGTAGATGCCACCACTCTCGTAAGCAGACTCAGACTGAGCAGGGGTTGTTGTCCCCGCACTGATTGCTGCTGGGCCATTTAATGGACCATTAGGAGGCGGAGTATCCAATGGACGACTGCGAGTGGTAGTGGCGACATCAGTGGGGGACACCGAAGCATTTTCGTCCGCAGACCCCTCGGGGCGAAGACCGTCGTCGTTGTAGCGCATGTTCATGAAGGCATCCTGCTCCAGGTCATAATTAGCGAAGAAGGCGGAAGCAGCAGCCGGCGCATCAGCAGGGTCGGCAAAACGAGGGTGGATGTAGACACAAGCCGGCTGGGCAGCGTTGGATGACGTGGAGCCAAAGTTGACGTCGTGCATGTTCATGTAGTTATCCAAGACAGTAGCAATAATGGGGAGCATGCCAGCACGCACAACCTTCTGTCGTATCTTCTCGGTGCCTCGGGTGCCAATCAACACAAGACACTGGAACGCCAACGTCCATTTCCATGCGGTAAGCAACTTCTTCTCCGAGTTGAAGATGTTGTCCTGGACATTAAACGAGGTGCTGTGGCATTCATGGAGAATCTCCACCAATCGTTCGATACCGCCGTCATTGGACAACGTTTCACGCACCTTGGCGCTCGACGACACCAAATACGTCAAATGGTTCAACGAGTTGACAAGCGGCTTGTCGGCGGTTACGTCCAATGCTCTTCGATCATAAAGACTGGTGGTTATTGTTACGGCGGCTCTGTTGTTGACGATCGATCTGTAGTTGGAGTCTCTCATCGGACAATAGATTCGGAAGACGGAGTTAGCAGCCAGAGGGAACCAGAGAGAGAGCCTGGACGATTATAATAATAAGATAAAGTCGGATAAAGTCAGGTAATGGAAGATAAAGTCAGATAACGCAAGATTGGAATAGCAGGGGACTAGATGAACATGGGGTGGCGATTCATGTGTGGGGGGAAAATAGGAAAATTTGATTTGGGGAGTTTTCGCTGTGTTCTGATAATGAGAACTGGGGTAAGTTTGAATTAGCGAGGATATGGAGGATCCTTGATATACATTGACAAAAAAGTTCGTTTTTTGCCATTGTGCGTCACGTGATCCGGGGCGTGCCGTTGCCCTCGGAATGCCCAAAAAAAGTGGGCGTGGCGGCGCCGGATTGCGACGTTGCCGCAGTGGCGCGAGGCGGCGGCACCGGCTTCGCTGCAGGAACAGTATGATACCTTTCAGTTCGATTTTTTGTCAGTTTGGTAGGTTTTATTTGTTGCCTTCACCAGCGAATGATGTCGATCGGGATTGCGACAATTGCTTTTTGGGGGATTGCGGGCCGTAACCGGAGGGGGGACGTCACGTGACGCAAGGGCGCCGATGCGCGGCGGGTAACCGAGGGGGACATTTCCGTTCCCTTTTCCCTTTCTTTCAGTTCCATTTCCTGCCGCTGGGGTCACGTGCCACAAGCCATGCGACACACGTCACATGACACGTCAAGTGCCTTCTAAGCCCCAGATAAGATACTCCAACAAGTATTCTCCATGAATTCAGCTCCACGAAAAACTCTTCAGGGAGTAGACTCGCTGTCACTCATTGAAGATGCCCAAGATATCTTGTCACGTGTCAAAGCCTCGAAAAAGGCCACCCTGTACCTGTTTTCCGTGCCACAATCGGTCTCCAAATTAGCAACCTCCATATATACCTCCACCTTCAACAACGATTATTGGGTCGCTCGCCACAATGACTTCTCGGAGTTATCGGGAGCAGCTCGAAAGAGCGTGCTTGGCCAACTAATGGACTACAGTGTCGCATCCACATCCGATTTGCAGCAATGTCACACCGAATACGAAAAGCAATATATTGCCCAGTTGGTAGACTTCAAGTGCTCACCGTTTCTTCTAGAAAACCCGCCAAGAGACTATGACTGCTTCACGTACTTGGCTGAGCTATATTACGAACTTCTGTGGCCGTTGAAGAAGCGCAAGTTTTGCAATTTGATTCACGTAGCAAAGAGCAGAGATGGCCACCGCGGATACGTGATCAGTGTAGCAATTGATCCGTCGTTGATACCAAATTCGTCTCCGGATCTAGCATATGTCCATGCGCAGTACATCTCAGTTGAAGAGGTGGTGTACGATCCAGATCGAGACACTCTTGATTGGACAATGATAACTGCATCGGATGCCAAAGGAAATGTTCCACCTTGGCTCGCCAAGGCAACAATTAACAAGGTGGTGGCTAAGGACGTTGTGCACTTTCTCCGTTGGGTGTCGAAGCTCTAGTGTTTTGGAAGTATGAGATTAGACTTTCCCCCATACTTCTATGCTTCGTTGCGTCCAAGTTTCTCGAGCCACACCTTCACATCCTCGCCAAGGGTTTCCAAGAACCCCAAACTGGAATAATCATGGATGGTTTCGGAGTTCAGTTGCACATCTCCCTCTTGCTTGAGAATATTCTTGGGTTTGTTGGCATGCTTGTTTTTGGTGTTGTAATTGCGAATAATCACAATGGCCTTGTTCTTGTGTCTGATCGAATAGAAGAGCCAGTTGTTGTTCTTGTTGCTGGAAAACTTGTGGAGATGCTCGTTGACCACACTCACCTCGGTGAAGATACTGCCCGCAGACTTGACCACAAAATGGTCGGTGAGCTGGTCGTGTAGATGGAAGATGGCGTTGTTGAAGCTTTGGGCGATCTTCACCACTTCTCCATCGATTGCAGGAACGCTAATTGGCAAATATGGAAGTGACGTTTGGTAGCTGTGCTCCTGTGTGTCATAAACGATGAAGAAGAAATCGCTGTCGATGTCCTCGTATTTCGGGGTCTGTGACTCCACCAGTTTTCCTGTAATGATGGCCATCAACGGGTTTGGAAGCGAGCTGATGCTCGTATTAAGTCCGATGCCTCCACTGGAGACCTGGAAGCATTCTTGGATGATTCCCATGGTCTGTTCACACACATCCCACTTCAAGTCTTCATAGAATTCTCTTTGACTGAGAAGCTCATGGGCAGAGTCGTAGATGAAGCCTTGAACTATTCCGTCGTGAGCGTATAATACCAACAGATACTCGCAGACTTCTGTGGTTTCTCCAACTTCTGCAGTTTCTCCAACTTCTGCAGTTTCTCTTGATGTCGAGTTTCCCTCGGTGTTGCCTTTAGGGTTGATAGTAGTGGTGGGCAAATAAATCAATAGTCTTGTGACCATTTCATCACCGTTAGCTCCAAGAATAAATTCTCCTGAATCGTCGTTGCTGGCCACATCATCTACATCGTTTGTAGGATTCGATGGTTCGGATGCTCCAAAACCTCCAAGAGTCCACCATGATGGAGCAGCCGGAAGCTGTTGGTTAACGGCCAGACCCAAAGTGCGCAATCCGTTCACAGTGGTATTGACAGTGGTGCTCAATGGCTGGATCACCAAGCTGTTTGTAATATTGCCGGGATGGAGTAATTCGATGGCCGCCTCAGGATTCAAGCTGAAATGTGGTTGGCTGACGCTATCGTCGTCCTCGTCGTCTGACAGCTCAACACTGGTGGTTTCGAGTTGTTCAAAAAGTTTCGAGAGGAGATTTCGCCCGCTCAATCGATCAGTGTTTAGTTCCCCGTTGTAGTCAAGGAAGTCAAGGAGATTTAAAAGATTTTTCACAGATTCCGGATCGATTTTCACGTTTCCCCAGTCACATTTTGAGTAGATCACGCCGTATTTCTTGGGCATGGCCGTATTATAATTGACCACGAAGTATCCCGCAGGCTGGAGTGTGAAATCACTGATTAAATCTTCAAGATCGGTCCGGAGCGAGTCAGGAACCTTCACAGATGACTTTCGGTATACGTTGTTGGGCAAAACCTGGAAAAAACCCCGGGGATTCATACGATTGGGCCATCCAAGCAGTTTGGGCCCAAATTGCACTTTCGACGCATCGTTAAAATTTCCCATGAACTGTTGCCAGTATTCACTGAGGTAGTCACACATTCCTTCTAGGCCGCAAATCTCTCTGAGCTTCTCGTACAGTGGATTAAGCAACTTAAATGTTCTGTGAGCAGTCCGAATCAAAGACTCGATCTGTACTCGAACAATCTCATGTCTTTCACTTAAAGACGACGGAAGGGCGACTGAGCATGCAATATAGTAGTCTTTCTGAATCTCCACCACCACGATGGCTGCTCCAGACACCAGCACTCGCATCGAGGTGGAAGAAGTGCCAAATTCTTGCGCAAGGGACCAAGATCCACGTAGTAGCCCCACCATATTGAGCTGTTCGCCTTTCTGGCGGGCCAATTGGTGCTCGTCTAGGGTCATTGCATCTTTTGGGCCCGGTGTTATGAAAAAAATAATCTGCTTCGAGAGATTCTCGAGAGATTCGTCGTGATCATCTACCCAAGTTGGGTTGAAGAGGGTGATGTAGTTGATTTCGGGCACGGTGGCAGTATCTGAGGCATTGGAATAGGAAGTAGGGATTAGATTGTTGACACCAAACCTGCTTATGAAGTTGGAGAAGTAGTTGTTCATGTGATGATAGACGGATGTCAAAAGTTGGGTTTATCTCACTGGTGCTACATACACACTGATAAGTCTGTAGTGGAAGAAATGTGGAAACACAGAGAAAATGGTTGAATTCGCAGGAAAAGAGGGGGAAGCTTTCAATTATGCTGCCCAGAGATCTGCCCATCCGATATTTTTTCTGACAGCGTTGGAGAACCCCTCGTGGTACTTTACCCATATCCGCGAAGTATCATGATCCAAAGGTTTTGAGGGAGTCTCCAATTGGGTGGAAATCATATCGTACTGGTTCTTAAAATAATCCACAGACGAAGTAATTCTTGTACGTTTTGCCTTTGAAGTCTCTTTTTCTTGTGGATTTTCATTTTTGGCTCGTTTCTTGAGCCCTGACGCAATAGCAGACTCCAACTCAGTCTGCAATATAGGGAAAAGCCACAGTCTTTTAGCATAAAGTGTTTTTGCTCGCGATGAAGTAGGTTGAGGAGCTAATGGTGTTTCGAAAATCGTGATGGTGTCCCAGTTGGGTGCAAATGACAACGAAGTCTGGTTTGTGTCCGTATCTCTTGAGGTTTCCAACTTGATGTCTAGTCTACTCACAAGTTGGGCAAGCTTCTCCACAGACGATCTCTCAAAAGCCGTTAACGATGATTTCACTTTTGCAGAGCCTATATCTGGCGAGAGAATGTTGTCCAAAAACGGAACGAACTGGCACGCGTAGAATTCGCTGCTGCTGGAAGACCCGCTTAGAGCCACTTTTAAGGTGAGAGGCATTTGGTCCCCAAGACGTTTAACGATGGATTTGTTCTGTTTCATGAGCTCCATAGCCTCGAAATCCATTCCTCGAGCGTTGGGCATTATGCTGTTTTCGTCGTTGATCTTGCGAGGATGTATATCGCTAAACAAGGACCAGAATTTCAACGCAGTTAGCGCTGGGTAAAAGAAACTGTCTCTGGCTGAGGAATTGAGCAGGTCATAGTAGTACATCCAGTCACTGATTTCCGCTGGCCGCACCACCGAATCGTCCTGAAGATGAACCATATCTAGGTATTTATTGAAACACCCTCTCATGATCTTGTCGAGCGACCCGCTGGAAGCAGACTTTCCTTCTCCTGAAACCATCATATCAAGCATGATCTCGAAATTCTCATCCTTGGAAAGCCACAGGTCTCTTTGGAAAAGTTGGTCCACCACCCCAAACCACGATAACGACTCATCTTTATGAGCAGTATTTCCGCTTTTGCTCATTGGCGGAAGAAACGCGTAGAGTTGGGGATCTAGCTTCCGGCTCGTGAATTGCATGTAATTAAGACATGCACGGATATCCCCTTCACACACCTCGAACACTTCACTGATATCCTTATGGTCAAGTCCTAGTTTTTCCCGAGTGTTGACTTTCGAAAGAAGCTCCTTGACGGATCTTTGGGCTGAAAGGCTGATTCTGCCGCTCCTGGAGCCCGACGTCACCGGCCTTCTGAATGCTACCAACTCACAAATGGGCCGAAGTTTATCCATTGGGTTTGGGCCGTAGTTTCTGGTATTCTGCGAGTAGATGTTGTTGGCGATGCAGATGATGGGCCTGCGCAATACAAATGGTTTTTTCTTCTTACCTTTGGTGTCGCTTACATCTTTTTTTCCTCCCAGATATCGGCTATCCGCAGCCACCAAGTCACTGATCACTTTAATGATATCTGATGCGTTGATGCTGCTGTCGATTTCATCAATAACGAGACACGTGGGTCTGATTTTAGACTCGCTGGTAGTGTCCTTTTCATCTTTGCTCAAGTCTAGCATGTTGGACGTCATAGCATTCTTAATCTTGAGTTTAAGTGCTGCGGTGGCATTTGCAAACCGACTAGCGCCCTCGCTGGCTTCCACTCCATGCATGGTATCCATACTGTTTGCAGCATTCAATTCCTGAACGGCATATCCCATTTGTCTTGCTAATAAATGTACAATTGTAGTTTTACCAGATCCTGAAGCTCCATGAACTAAAAGAACTTTCTTGAGTGGACGACCCAAATTGTCGACGTAGTCGTCCTCTACTGTGGACTGGTTTTGAGTGAGAGTGTTCCACTTTCTGAGAAACTGGAGGATTTGTCTGTACTGGCGCTCATTACCGGCTGAACATAAGTCCATGAAACTGTGTGGTTTGTACTTGTCGGTCCAGACTTGCGGATTGCCAGTTGACTTTTTCTTCTTTACAACTTCCGAGAGCGTTTTTCTGCTGTTTTTGATCAGCTCCCGCTTCTTGACGCGTTCGTGGAGCATATCCATGTCTAGAATAGATCCAACGTCGGAGAAATCGACAATTGGTGGTTGTTTGGTGCGAGGACGAAGCGTGACGGTCGAGCCATCGAATAATTTTGCTGTTTTCGGTGCCGGTGCCGATTGTAGTCTGTTTGCAGTAGGTTTGTGGTTGAAATCCGTGGAACTTGGGACATTAGGTGGTGAGTTTTGGATTGTGACATGTTGACTCTGTGAATCATTGGAGAAAAGAAGCGACTCGGAGAATGAGGGAAGCTCTTGTGGTGCCTCGGACATTTTTGGAAAAAGAAGTGATTGGTCCAAGGATATAGAGTCTACCGTGGCTAGAAAGACCGAGATGAGTGTATCAATAACGCGTATGGAGATGTATGTAGGATATGGGGAAT
This sequence comes from Sungouiella ezoensis, assembly GCA_030569115.1. Classification (NCBI taxonomy): domain Eukaryota; kingdom Fungi; phylum Ascomycota; class Pichiomycetes; order Serinales; family Metschnikowiaceae; genus Sungouiella; species Sungouiella ezoensis. Next base: position 169,568 of record JAJMJY010000015.1, read on the forward strand.
GGAGGAGGAAAGTGATGGAGACAGGAAATATGGATGGATGATTTTAGGTTGAGGAAAGATAGATATGAATGTAGGTTTACGAAAGATAGATATGATTGACGATTTTTGGATTGTTAAATATTCGAAGGCTGAAATGGGGTAGTTAGAGAGAGTTGGATTGGGGAGACAGAAGAGTCGATTAACTATGACTGGACAAGATCAGATTATTCTATGGATAGATTTCTTTATTCTCGGATTGTTCTATGCACATATGATGCAAATCTAGATTATTCTATGCACAGATTAGTCTGTCATTTTAGTTCTAGATAGAATGGGTATTTCATGATAGCAGGACACCATCACATTATGCTCCCATACTGAATTTTGGCCCAATTCAGCCATTGTGACCAATACGACAACAGCCGTATGAAAGTAGTCTAGATAATAGATTTTAAAGAAATTGAATTCTTATCTCCGAAAGAATGGAAAGACTACGGAAGTTGTTTTAGTGGAGTTGACCTTCTAGTCACTTAATTACTTTACGGGTTATGTGATGAATTGCACACCTATCGGAATTCTTGCTTGCCTCTGCCCATGGTCAGTACAGCTATTTTCTCTAGGGCCAAATATTTCTATGTTTGTAAGAATGACTTTGATGAGTGAGACTAGTTAAACTGTTATGATGGTTATGGTACTAGTTAAATTGTGGTTATGGCAGAAGCTCTAGTCGTGCGGAAAGTGCTCTGGCTGCGAAATTCTGGAACAATAGAGTGCTTGCTATAAATGAGCAACTTTAGGAAGGAGAATAATTAAATAAGTACTTTGGATTACTTCAGAGAAGTTTCTCTCGCCTCCTTTTTCCAATTTTTTGAAATTTTGAATTTCCAGCACCCGCCAACTCGACAGTATGGCTTTTCAGTTCCCAGTAGAGGTCATCCTTGAAATATTGGACCATTTTCCTCAAAATGATATTCTGTTCTTTCACCATCGTATACCCCAAAATGATCCACTACAGCCACTTCTTGTCCAGAGGTTGTACAAAAGAGTATTAATCAATTACGAAGAAGAATATCCATTCTGTCATATTGTGGACCAAGAGGCTGAGATGCGGAGAATGATTCTAGAGAATGCTCCTATACAATGCCTTGAAATTTTAGAATCAGATCAGCAGTTTGATAAAAGAAGCATCACCTGGCTCATTGAGGTGGTTGCTGAACATCCTGACTACTTCTCAAAAATTCCTAGCTTGGAGTATTACGGGTCCATAGCACTGTTTTCTAAGCTTGCTTCGGTATGCCTGGTTGATAATTTGGTCACATTGAAGGTCCCACAACTAAAACATCCAGATCTGTTGCCATACTTCTCGTCCAATTTAACACATGTGACCATTGGTGGGTATCACAAAAACATCTTTAAGCACATACCGAATTTGAATTCTTTGGAGTTGTTTCGATGCAGCTTTCAAGATGGACATCAAGAAAGCCATCCATCTTTAGAAACTGAAGGAGTACACAAACAGAGGAAAGTCTCGCCCACCCTCAAGAAGTTGAGTACCATTATGGACAACTTTGACCTCAAGGGATCCCGCTTTCCCGAAGGACTAGTTGAGTTGAGTGCCAGCTACATTGATTTCAGAAAGGTTACCGGAGAAGGAATTAAGTTTCCCTCGAGTTTGAAGAAATTGGAGTTGACCTGTAGTTCGCTTAACTCTCTGGGAAGAGTTGAATTTCCCAGTGGACTTGAAAGCCTCACTTTGGGGATCTTTGACTGGACTCCTATTGAACCAATCAGGTTCCCGCCTTATTTAAAGGAGCTCACTTTGAAAGTCAGCTCTGTAAAATCTTTAGCTGACCCATGCGGACTGTTACCAGCAACGTTGGAATACTTAGATATCCATAATATCAAATGCCCGATATTACCAAAGGGTTTGAAGGTATTGAAGATTATGACTTTCGATAGGATCTCCCAGTTTCCTCCAAACTTGGAGCACCTTGAGTATTTTTTCCGCAACTTTGATGAATCGTGTAGGGATGCCTACGACTGGAGCGACCTGGACGAATGGAACGATTGGAATGGCCGGAAAGACGACAATTTGAGCATTCAGTTACCCTCTACATTGAGCTTCCTAAAGCTTCGTTGTGAATTCTATTGCAGGTTCGAACTAATCGGCAACCTTCCCGAGTTGCAGCACATGCTGTTGCGCAATTCTTGGTGCACGATTCTCCCTTCGGTAACTACAGTTGTATTTAGTTGCCGGAGTGATACAAGGTTTGAAAATTTTGTAGTGCCTTATGGAGTAAGAAAGCTACACACAAGACACAACTTGAAGCAATATCCTGATAGTATCCTTGACTTAGAAATTGATGTTTTCAATCCACAAGTTTTGGGTCCACCATTCCCCAAGAACTTGAGGTCTCTTGGCTTACATGGAGATTATGAATTTGAAATCGAGGATGTTGACTTGCCTCCTTCCCTCAATAAGCTTTATGGGACATTTGACAAACAAGAACTTCGGGAGTTTAATTTGAGGGCCGCAAATTGTCTTCAGGTCCGAGAGAAGAAATACTAGTCTTGAGGTATGAACGGAAGTTGTCGATTACGATACTCAATGATGGTGCCCAATTTTTTGTAATTAGATTAACTATGATCTTTCGAATTGAGCTTACTAGGCAAACTATGATAGGTAGCAGGCTCAATGATACCTGAATACTTTGATTCTATACAATAGTAACGGAAAGACGTCCTAAAAAGTAAAGAGAAAAGGTCCGAATCATTAATAATAGAAGAAAGGATTCGCTCTGATTGCTGCTCAATCTATTATTCCGTGCTCTCCGTTCTTCTAAAAGACATGGATAACCACTTGCAACCTTTTGGAGGCATAAGAAGATGTTGAAGAGATTGATTGGTGAGCACACATCTCATACCAAGAAGAACTGGAATTGCAGCAAGTAATTGTACCAAGGTTTAAGTTAATACAAGACAGCCTATGATGAAAGCAGAGTAATAGGAAAGAGAGTTATTGAAGATGCTAGGAGAAATGTGAGCGTGTCCAATTACTTGCAAGAAAGCAGCATTTCTTCTTAGATATCAATTCATTCTACAGAGTTCTCTCGGAGGTTGTTCACGGTACTTCATTAAGTATCCAGTGACTCGTCAATTTATCTCATGGTTGCGAATATCATGAAAAAGCAGAAAAGGTGCCAAAATTCAAAAAATTTCGATTAATGTAAAAAATTGATGGAAAACAATTAAGAATTTGTCGATTCCCTGAATGTCCATGTGTATTGATTGATCTGCACACTTCCAATCCCAAAGATCCACCCATTACGAGCCACTGGCCATAATTGGTTACTGGATATTAGTGATTAGCCATTAGCCACTAGCCACTTAAGTTAACCATTAGCAACTAACCACTAGACTCTAACCTCTATCACTAACCACAAACCACACTCTACATACGTGTCCAAATAGCTATCTATAATAGGAGAAATGTAATTAGGTTTCAAACGCACGTGGAGCTTCGCCCTCAGGCCCAATGAATTTCGGGTCTCTCCACGGACCAAAATCACTCAAGTACAACTCCTGTTCAGACACATCCGACTGTCCACCGAACTTCGTTGGCAAGTTCTCAGGAGCAATCTGATTGAGCAACTCCTTCTTATATGAAGACCCCAAAATGAAGATCTTCGACACCGTCACCGGATCCAAAAATGGCTTGAACAACTTGAAGGCAGTGGAAAACCCAAATGGCGCATTGATAAGATAGAACTTACCCATTCTTTCCGGGTAGTAATCCTGGCCAATCTTGGATGCCTCCTTCACGTAACCCACAACCTGGTAGGCGGAGGCAATGGAAATGCCCTTCAAGTCCATAATGGTACACGAAGTTTCCACCAAGTAGTCCTGCTTTCTCGAGCACGCAGGCAATCTCTTCTGGGCAAACGACTCGTATTCCCACACCAAATTCTTCAACATGCGGTCCTGGGTGGTGATCTTCAACATGTCCGGCAAGTAAACCTTGCCCAATTCCTCAAAATACACCGGGCGGCCGTCCTTGTCGGTCTTGTGGTAGTATTGTGGGTACATTTTGGCCACCAATGGCTTTTCCTGGTAGTGGAAGTCTTCCAAGATGGTGTCGGTGCCGAACAGCTCTCTCCAGTTCTCGCAGTCGACGAACATTTGAAGGGCTTTGGCCAAATCGAACTTTCTGGCTCTCAAGAAACGGAGCAACGAAGCATCGTCCAACCTCTTGGTGTATCCCAATTTGGTCAACTCATCACGGAATTGGAGCATGATTTCCTTTTGCTCATCGGTCAAATTGGACGTGTATCCGGTTTGCTGCGTGGGGGCACATACCTGGGGGTACGACGCCAAGATTTCGGCTTCGGTGGGCATAAAGAAAGTGGTTTAGTGGTTTGTTGGTGGTGAGACGGTTTGCGCGGATTGGTGGTGCCTGCTTACGTAAGCGAGAGGAGGCGGGAGGCCAGGAATGGGGCAGTTTGGGGAGGTAGGGGAGAGATTAGTGGTGGATAGTGGAGATTGGGAGATTTGGGGGAGACTTGTGGAATTTTGGACAGTTTTCTGGGGTTTTGTGGTGGATTTTGGGGTGGTGGTCGGCGAAGCTGCTGTAGATTAGATATGGTGAGGGAAAACATTGAGAATAGAGAAAATAAGGGAAGAGAAATGGCGACAATTAATAGAAATCATATAGAACAAAGACGATAGTGAAAATAGAGAGCATAGAGACATAGAGAATATAGAGACAATAGAGATATCATATGCAACGAGAGCACTTGACTAGATCGAATTTGAGTTGAATTGATAAACCTTGCTACTATCTACTTCGATACTTTGCTGGTGAGGTGCTGCATATATTCTGCAGTTCACTGATTGTTGGTCTAGTCGATGTATATCCCATTTGGCTATTCAGTTGCTTAGATATGCTGGGTGGTTGGGCATTGCGAAATCGCAAAAACAAAACAATATTGTGGAGTTCGTGGCGTACTAGAGGTTCGCAAACTAGAGGCTTAGCGATACGGATGAAAGTATGTTTTCCATCCAACTCATGACAGTGAGTTTGAGCACATCAAAATCAGTGGGCGCTCGACAAGGAACAGATTCTCGTAACAATTCATCATTTGTACAGTTTGTATTGTATTGTAATCATAAAGTCTGTTTTCTTTGCCAATGATCAACATTTTATTCCCAGGACTCGTAGCCTCAGCCATGGCTCATCAATCATTTGAATCGCATTCCGCCAATTCCGAATTCAGCTTCACTTTTACCAAGATTCATTCAATTTCGATTTGTATTATCATCCGTCATCTTTTCCATTTCCATAATTATTTTTGTCCAATTTCTTCTCTCCCATTTCCAACTTCTCTGTGGCCCGGGTCCTTAACTCGACCTCAAGTTGCACTTCTGGTCACTCATCTCTGGATGGATCAGTCACCGAAGAGTACATCTCCGTAAATAACTACAAACCTCTCAGTTTACTGCTCAAACTCTTCACATACACCTTCATGAACGAAGACTCAAATGCATGCTCCTCAACTTCTTCGTCGGATTCTATCCAGACACCAACTCTAAATCTGGAAATCTCCACCATCCTCAATATGTACCAAAGTCTCGCTCAGCCCACCGGAATTGACCAGGTGTGCTATACGATGATAGACGATGATACTACAATTGCGTACGATGGCCATGAATTAAAGTATCTAAGGACAGTTGAGAAAAGACACCTGAAGCCTTAATGTCTTGATGCTTGACTTGAGGGATGGTTCTATCTTCACATCTGCTGTTTCTATCAACATTTTTGCTGTTTCTATCAATATCTGCTGTTTTAATCAACAGATGTACTGGACACTCAATCTCCCGACTACTCTCTCTTGAGCCACCGTTTGAATGGATTCTTGGAGTTCCCCTTCAACACACTCCCCAACGACGTTGAGCTGAAACTCTCCACAAGCAGAACCGTATCGGCACCCAGAAACTCCCCCGGAAACTTCAACTTCAACATTCCAAACGCATTTTCCGTCAATCGCCTATGCATGGGCAGAACAGAATCCTGGAAATGCTTGTCGTAGAAAAAAATGGTATTCTTCAGTGTATCGAGATAGGCCCGCGGTACGATACTGGCAACAAATGCTTCCCAGAGCTTGGAGTCGTCCTGAAGGTTTCGACATAGTTCTGGCCTTTGAAGTTGCAGCGAAAGCTCATTGATGTTGTTGACGAGATTCGTGCTTTGCTTCTGGAGATCTTTGAGGGTGATGTTGGAGGTGATGAACGAGAAGATCTGCTCGTTGCTTCGACAGAGCGACTTGATGAATCCCTCGGTCTCGTTATCGCCCACCAAGTCCAAGAACTCCGATTTCTCAAATTCAAGCGACCCGATCTGATAGACGTTACCTTCATCGCTTATGTGGATGTCGTCGCCGCTATCCGAGATCGCATGTCTGCTAGATTGCAAATTTTTGCTGCTTGTAACACCGTTAAATGGGGTAGATGAGCTCTGTGTTAGCGTGGTGTTGATGCTTGCAGACGAGATGGAAGGAACCAACTTGGACGATTGCGATTGCATACGTGCGTGGGTGTTCAAGTGGAGGAGATGGATGAATTCTGTGAGTCTCAAGTACTTGTCGATCAAGTACGGAGTAGTTGGCAACTCGCTGGATGCGGAGTCTCCACTCAAACCCAAGTCGAAGCGTTTCATTTCATGCGAGAGGTCAAGAACCTTCTCATTGAAATCGTTCTTCCTTCCTGTGATCTTGTCGAAGTAGTCATACACCTCTGGCTTGTGATTCTGCAAGAACTTGTTCATTTTCACCAAATGCGGCTCCTTGTGTGGGCTAAAGTCTTGCCTGTTGGCGAGATTCAACAAGATCTTGGCGACGAACGTCAACGTCCGCTGTGCCTGGCCCGTCTGGTGGGTTTTCGTCAAGTAGAATAACTTGGGGTTCAAGATAGCAGGACAGAAGAATCTCAAAAAGATAAAGGCACTCAAGCAATTCAATGCCGTGACTTTGTCCTCAGGATCGCATGCCAAGTCCAACTTGTTTCGGAAGTTCTTCAACTGGGTCTTGATCTGCAGAGGCAAGTCGTTGGATGTAGCATAAATTTTCTGCCAGATCTCTTCCGTGTAGTTGTAGAGATTTTGGAAGTTTTCTTCCACAATTTGCTTCACTCTTTCCTCAAGGGCCTCTTCTTCTTCCGAGTCGAGATCGCTTTCCTCATCGTCGTCAGAGGTGGCCCCTAATGCTGAATCCACGCGTTTACCTTTTCTGGCTGCCTTCTCCTGCTGGCGCACGTATCTCGGGTCAATTTCACAGTCTTTCTTCTGCATCGCAACCTTCTCGAAGAAATCTCCAAACACTTTCTCCAAGTACTCCTGACCAATTCGAAGAATGTATTTTTCCAACGACTTGGTGAAGATGGAGTTTCCTCGGAACAACGTGTTGAACATGTTATTGGGCGAGCCGCTACTGCTCTTTTTGCCGTAGTTTTTTCTCGTCACCTTGTCAACCATCACCAATTCGACCTCCATCAACGCCTTAAACCAATCGTCTTCCACCCCGAGACTCTGAAATATATCTAGGAGTATGTAGCTCACATTCTCAAACTCCGAGGTGGTCACGGTCGAGTTGCAGAATTCAATGAGCTCCTTCATTGGACAGTTCAAGAGCATGTTCTCTAGAATGCGGAAATCTGGCGGAGCAGGTATCAAGTATTCTTTCAAGTCCACCGTCAACAACAATTTTCCCACCACCAGGTTGTTGGAGTCGTAAATGGAAAGTCGTACGATATTGCTATTTTGAGCTGCTGCTGCTGCTACATTCAATCCTTGACTGACAAATACTCCTCCAATAGAAATGCCTTCACCTCCAGACATTCCCGCCGACATGGTCGACGTGCGTCGAAGTTGTTGAGCGAGAATATCGGGAGTTAAGAAGACGGTTCCAACAATTCGGTCGCCGGAGTGTGGGTGGTCTCCCGCTCGCTTGATGACAATATGGATCATCTGGGTCAGAATAGGTAAATCGGTGGAAAATTGCTCTTTCCAGAACGGATTAGAAGAATGAGCCACGAGAGCTGTGCGTGCCCACGGGTATCCCCACATCATTACCTCGGCGTAATCTTTTTTCTTCAGCTTTGTCGGTTCGACGCTGTCGAACTTGGCCTCTATGATATCGAGAGTAACCTTCTTGGATACTCGAAAATGGTCTTTTGTATAGCTTTCTAAATTTGGCGAACTCTTCACCAGAGAGTCTACTGGGACGATGTCTACTTCAGCGGCCATGCTCACTGTTCCCTGAGAAGTATTGGCCCTGGAATTTACGTCAATGGAGGAATCTGCATCGATGGTATTTTCGAGGTCCACAATGCGCTTGTTTGAGGCCGTCACCAACTCGGAGTTCTCGTCGTAAATGCCGATGTACTCACGCATGCAGAAGTAGTTGAGCCCCACAAACCAGTCCTCCAAGTCGATGTGGAGGGGAAACTCAATCAAAATCCGCAGATTGTTCGCAATGGGCCGGCCATCCTTGGTGAGCAAGCTTTGCAGATTTAGCAGTTCCGGGGTAAGGGCAGAGGTGGGCTTGATCACGTTGTTCCACCGCAACTCCTTGATGTGGCCAATGAACAAGATGTTGGGGTTGCTGCAGATGGAGTTGTGGAGCTCGCGGATTTCCGACAGCAACAACTTCCTCACGTTGACCGAGTAGAGGAGCGTGCCGTCCAATTCCGTGATAAAGTTGAGCATTCCGTTGGACTTCAACACCCCCATCGTGTAGAACCATCCTTCGGGAACATTTCCGTCGTGCAACTGGCTGGTTCCGTTTATTCCGTCGTCAGCACACACCGGGGGTCTTGCTCCGGGGACCAAGGTGACCGTTTTGCCCTTAGTCGGTATCGGCCCGTAGATTTTAAACCGGCAAACAAGCAATTCGTGAGGATCGGAGGAGGATATGGACGCACTCGAGACTTTGTTCTGGGCAAACCACTTTTTCACCAACCCCTGAGGGTTCATGTTCTGCCAGGCCAAAAGTGTCAGAACCAACCTCTCAAACGCAGATTTCGTCGACATTTTTAAATACAATCTATCGTTGTCGCAGGTTCTGATGAATATTACTGGAGGTTCCTCGTGCAGCAGGAACTCGCGGTCCAGAGCCCTTTTACCCAACCGTCGGCGACTACCAGAACCCAGTCCCGTTGATGATAGCGTTGGAAATATCTGGACAAAACATGATTGGATGTTTTTAAGTAAATGTGAAATCTGGCCCAGGGCATCTTGAGCCAAGATAGAGCCCTCGGGGGAGATAATCAACTGGTGCGCGAGGGCCCACGACATTGTATCGGGAGAGACATAGATGTCGTGGCCCTTGAATGTGGCCATGTCTCTTAGTAGCCCTTTGTGGTAAATAGAACGACTTGACATTGTGGTTTTTGACGAGTACAAGTGTCAAGCGATGTATAATGATGCCGAATAGTTCTCGGTGCAGGAGGTGACGCGAGGTTGTTTCTGAAACAGGGCCTGCACAATGGTGAAACTCCCTTTGAATTTGGAATGGAGGAGAATCGCTATGGAGGAAATCGAGTGGGGAGCCGAGGGGAAGTCGTGTAAGAGCCAGGGATATACAGGTGCAATTCTAGTTGATTTCGTTTCCTTTTCAGACCCTTGTGGTTTTGAATTTCTTCTGATATGCTACACTTTCGACTTTTGCATGCCCCACCCTCGGTTGTCGTTGGAGGTACGTACAGGATGCGCTTGCATGCTCTTCGATTTGTGCTTGAAAATAATGGCTCCGACTCAAACATCGAGAGGTTAAAGCAAGTGGTAGAAGATTGTGGATTTAAATTTGATCTTATCAAGAAGGAGAAGCTCAATTACACTTCTGGAAGATTAATTTCAAGAAGAATGCTAGCAGGAACCCACATAAGGGGAATCGATTCTGATGTGGGAAAAGATTATATGAAATTCGACTAGAAGATCCGAAGAGTAGTTTGTGAATATAGGTGAATATCTTGATAATTTGGGTGGTGCCTGATGGAGAGAAAATAGCCGGGTGCGAACAAATATGGTACTGACGAAAAATAATGAAGCGGATTCGATTATTCCTTGTTTGCAAAACGACCCTAGTTCTTATATTCTGTTTCTTGGTTGTTCCGTTGTAGATCTTTGGGTGGTTGATATTGATATTGAGAAAGATCACCATGAAGTACCTTGAGGTGGCTATTGATAACGAAGCTCGTTGAGAAATGTTTCCAAGCAAAACGAGTTGAATGGACAGTTCCCGAAATGAAGAGAATTGGCGAAACCTACAAATTCACTCATAGATTAACAGATAAATCGCAGGTGCAGTTGTATCGATTAGCCATGCTCATTAACTTTTCTCTGAAATAATCCCTCTACACCAAAAGTTAGATGTGATTGAAGCTCATTACTGGTCATGAATAGAGACCGGATTTGATTTCGAGTTCAGCAATATCTAGACATAATTCTACTTTTTCGGTAAGTATCGGTGACTGTAAATTACGGAACACAGTTGGGGGAATATTCAAGGAATCAGCAGCGTGAGACATTAATTGATTTAAGGTCTAACCTCCCTGAATCATTCATGATCTTTGTGAAAATGGCTTCCACCGGACTCTTGTGCCTGACTCATCGTCACACTTTCATTAATCGCTTCTACTAGAATTAACTCCTTTATTAGACATAATCCATAATCAATTCTTCTACTCTGACAGCTCATTCGTGGTGAGTCTACATGAATACCCTGCAAGCTGTAACCCAGCAATGCCTCCTGAGATACCAGATACACAGACTTTCTCCTAGTTCATTGGATACAACTTGGTACAACTCCACGATTGAAGTAACATTATCCCTTGAACTTGGAACACTACTGGCAGACTGCAAAATTACATCCATCCATCCACATTTCCAAAAACCGAATTTTTGATTGACCTGTTATCATCAGGAGGATCACCTATGCGGCCGTCTGTGAGGTCAAGTGAGCTTCCCCAAGCGAGCCCAAGCGAGCAGTTGAGTATCGAATGAATTATCCAATATTATCAACAACTACAAGCCGAAGTGAAAGAATGACTATAATCTTGTAGACCACCCGCAACACACCTTTTCTTACTTCCACCTCACCTTTTCTCCAATTCCATCAACATCCCACTCATGCCCATGTACCTCCCTGCACACTTCTGTGACTCTAAGTTCTCAATATTGGTCTGCATACATCCCACACATACTTTCTTCCAACAAAATCTCTTCCACTCTATGGCTTCTGAGTACAAATACTCCCACCATCATTTCGACTCGTCTGCACCAGATTTGCCCCAATTGACACCCATGTCTGTTGGCGAAAACCCCATCTTGTCCGATCCCCTCGATCTGGAACTTGAACGTCTTCTCGATGACCTTCACCACCACCAGTCTGAAACTTCTTGTGCTTACTGTGGGCTCGACTCCCAGCCCTCAGTGGTGAAGTGTGGAACTTGTAATCGTTGGTTCTGCAACGGCTCCAACCTGCGCGGAGGGTCCCACATCATCAATCACTTGGTAATTCTGAAACATACGGTTGTCTCATTGCACGAGGATCTGCCACTAGGCGCCGATACATTGGAGTGCTACAATTGCGGAACGAAGAACGTGTTTATGTTGGGTTTTGTGGCGGCCAAGCACGACTCGGTGGTCGTGATTTTGTGCCGAATGCCATGTGCGCAGCTGCGAGACATCAACTGGGAAACAAACGAGTGGCAGGCGCTCATTGACCATCGCAAGCTTCTTCCGTGGGTGGCGCCGGTGCCCACCGACGAGATGATGGCACACACGCGGAACGTGACCCAAGACCAGATCAGAAAACTCGAGGCTCAGTGGAGAATGAACAAGAACACCACCATCGCCGAAATCGACCAAGATCCGGCCGAAACGCTGACGCTCTCGCCCGTTTTGTTGAGATACAATGATGCGATGGAGTTCCAGAACGTTCTTGCGCCGCTTGTGGAAGCGGAGGCCACCTGTGACAGAAACATGAAGGAATCCCAGGCATTGGAGCATATTCTGGTGCAGTGGTCTCAATCGGAGACCGGCCGCCACTTGGCGCTCTTTACGTTGTCAACGTATGAGCACACCAACTTGGCGGTGACTGTAGGAGACCAAATTGTTCTTCATCATCGAGATTTCGGAGCAAGCGACAACGATACGTGGACGGGAGAAGGTTTCATCACCAAGTTGCCCAGCGCACGCAATGAGGAGTTTACATTGGAGTTACTTCCGAAGTTTACGCCGCCTCCGGTGTCTACAGGCTACTCCGTGGAGTTTGTGTGGAAGGGCACCTCCTACAACAGAATGCAGATGGCCCTAGTTGACTTTGCTACCAAAAAGGAGTCCCTCAGTGGCTACCTCTACCATAAGATTCTTGGCCACGAAGTCATTGGTGTTGAGTTCACCACCGAGATTCCATCCAAGCTAACAGTGCCGAAACTCACCAGTCTCAACCAGTCACAGATGCATGCGGTGGCTACTTCCCTCAAGATGCCGTTGACGTTGATCCAGGGTCCTCCCGGAACGGGAAAAACCGTCACGTCTGCCACCATCGTCTACCACTTGTCGCGGATGTACAAGCACCGAATTTTGGTGTGTGCACCTTCCAATGTGGCGGTGGACCATTTGACAGAGAAATTGGCCCAGATCGGCATCAATGTTGTACGTCTTACCGCCAAGCTGAGAGAAAACGTGGAGAGCTCTACCAGCTCGTATTCTTTGCACAAGAAAGTCGAACAGATGGCGTCCACCGATCTCAAAAAGCTTCTTGCAAAAAGAGATTCCAAACAGGGACTCAACAAGAAGGGCGAGAGCAGATTGCGCCAATCTCTTCTCAAACTCGAGCAAAAGTTACTCGAAGGAGCTGACGTAATCTGCTGTACGTGCGTGGGAGCAGGCGACTCTCGGATGAGGGGCATGGAATTCCGCTCAGTTCTCATTGACGAGAGTACACAAGCAACCGAGCCCGAGGTTCTCATTCCGATTGTGAAAGGTGCCAAGCAGGTGATTTTGGTGGGAGACCACCAGCAAATGGGGCCCGTAAACTTGGATAAGAAGGCTGGCGAGGCTGGCTTGAGCCAGTCACTATTCGAAAGACTTATTTGCCTCGGAACAGTACCCATACGTCTAGAGGTGCAATACAGAATGCACCCAGTCCTCTCGGAATTCTCATCGAACATGTTCTACGAGGGCCTGCTCCAAAATGGAGTTGGGCCTGAGGATAGAAACTTTCCAGATTCCACATTCCCATGGCCCGTGCCCGATAATCCGATGATGTTCTGGGCCAATTTCGGCAAAGAAGAGATCTCCAATTCCGGCAATTCCTTCTTGAATCGACTCGAGGCGATGAATGTGGAAAAAATTGTCACTCGTCTTTTCAAAGACGGGATTGAACCGGAACAGATTGGAGTTATCACCCCCTACGAGGGCCAGAGAGCTTATATCGCCCAGTACATGCAGATGAATAGTCTGATTGTGGAGAAGAGAGCGCAGTATGTGGAAGTGGAGATTTCGTCGGTTGATGCATTCCAAGGTCGCGAAAAAGACTTCATTATTCTACTGTGTGTTCGTGCTAATGACGACAGAGCAATTGGATTCTTACGTGACCCTCGCCGTATGAACGTTGCGTTGACCAGAGCTAAGTACGGAATGGTTGTGTTGGGCAATCCCCGTTCATTGAGCAAGAACAGACTATGGAACTATTTGTTACTACTGTTCCGCGAACACGGATGTCTTGTAGAGGGACCAATGGATAACTTGCAGTTTTCGATGATTCCATTGGGAAAAATTGAAACCAGGAAGAATCAAGGTATTGACAGCCTTCGAAGCGTTGGGCCCAAGAGTTTCGACTCCCAGCTGATGATTTCTTTTGTTCCAGATGAGATTGTCGAGTTCCAGCCGCAGACTATTCAGGAGGACGACCGCGAAAATTGGCCCAGCATCTCGTCCAATGAGGCCAGCAAGATAACAGCAAAAGGAACGGGAGTCCGTAAGAATTTTACGAGGGAAGAAGCGACATTTTCGTCGACGGTAAGAGAGATGGCTGATGGGGACATTGATCTTCGCAGCATTGCCAATGCTTTTGCAAGCGGTTTGAATATTTAATTGGGAAAGCCATGCACTGGTAACATTTCTTTCCCAGGTTAAATTTATTGGCTGATGTTTTTTGGAGCTGTGGAGGTGCGTACGCTAATTTAAGGGTGGAAGACGCAATCTAGGCAAATGTTCGCGAGGGACGCACCTCGAGGTGCGAATGAGCAGGAGCAGGACGACATTTATGCACTTGTATCCAGTCCCGACAGAGAAGAAATGCATCAGCCACCGATCACTATGAGGGAGCGGGCGACATGAAAGAGGAAAGTCTAGAGTCAGCTTGGAGGTTCAACTATCAAAAAAAGAGTCGCCATGGGGTTCTTTTATTCGGATGCAGGAGACTTACCTATGTTTTGCATAAGGGAGTCGAAGGAAAGGTGCCCACGGCTATTAATAACATGATTAGAGGAGGCTGAGTAAACAGCACAGACTACTTAACTGTGGTAGCGGCCTCAGTCTTTAGAGACATAATGGCCATTGATAATTAATGTGGTAGTGTCCTGGAACGTTCAACCTTGGTGGGCCCAGAATTTATCGTCCAAGTTTTGCAATCGGACTTATATTTTTTTGACATGCTGGAATGACGTATGCGCACGAAGTATGGACATTACCGCGAAGTCAGAAATATAAAACCCTTTTATCAACGTTCACATGCGTTTATGATAATTCAAAGCTGAGGGTAATACCCTGTAACGACGTTTACTACATCGCGCCTTCCATGAAATTTTCTTTCCGACACATGGGCTCCATAATATCACATCGTTCAACCTCTGTTAGAGGTTTTGTACATTTCACAGCGAAACATATTACTGATATACAAGCATAGCTGTAAAGAGAAATATTTTTTATAAAAACATCCTCAGTTCTGTCAGAGCTAAAACGAAGGGGAACAATAGAACGAAGAAAAATTTTTGGAACGAAGAAAAATATTGGAATGAAAAAAACCAAAAAAAAAAAAATTAATACGAGAAATCTCTAAAAAGAGTAAAAAATCCATGAAAATATGACCAACGGGATGTATAGCAATAGAATGTCAAGACTGTTTGCATAACCGAGGTAAAATAATCGACGCAGCTGAAACGACTCCAGAAAACAAATATCGAACTGTTCGGCCCACTGAAATGAACTAAAGTTTCATGAGTCCAATTATTTCCGTTGTAGAAGAATTTTGCAATTCCTCAGAAATCTATCATTATCGAGTAATATAGATTGCCGTAGATCTTAGATCATGTCAACCCCTTCAAACACCTAAAAAGATAGCCCTTGATGATCGTGCGTTGTCGAGGTTGGCAGTGAATTTGGGGGACCAAGCAATTCTGCACCCAATGCTAAATTAACCCCATTTGCGCTCAGGCGTCGCACTTCCAACTAAGCCTAACAAGCAGACAGCCTCCTCACTCGGATCGGTTCTGGGATGGCTCTTTGCCGAGCCCCTGGTCAATTTTGGGGAGATGCATCCTGGATTTGAGCAATTTTCGTAAAATGGGAGTGTGTTCATCGTAAAAGATGGCTTAGAGATGTAAATGGGGTAGAGAAGGATACGGAGGGATTGGATGCACAACGTTCTTTCCAACCTGCCCCATACAATATCGTGGGTTGGATACTCGACTTGAAATCACAGTGACTTGCTAATGTACAAATGCGATTGGTAATTCGGCGCTGGACGATAGATGGTATGTATGGGAAATAGCTTGACAGCCTCGTAGCTACCTGACGACACTTCTATTCAGGAACGTGCTGAACAAATCATTAGGTGGAAGCTGCCAAGAATAGGCGATATGCAGATAGAAGCCAAAGTGGCGTTTCAAAATGGAATAACTGAAGTATATTTCCGGAATAGGCATTCCTGTTCTAGATTGTCTAAGCGGCACCAGTGGAAGACTTGCTGTGGCATTCCATTAGAAATAGAGTTGGCCGTTCATTAAGGTAGTTGAAGACAACTGAAATACGGAAAACTCTTCGAGGACAGAGAGAGTGCACTTGATGGTTGAGCACAGGAAGAGCGATGGCCGGATACGAGCAACGTCAGGGCAGCCAACTTGTGCTCCAACATGCAAAGAAACGAAGAAACCTAGAGACGAAGAGACGATGACACTGGTGGAGGAAATCCGGCCTAGTGGGTCCATGTCATTGTCCCACTATGCATCATGCGACACGAATATGCGACCCGCCTTTCCTCTCAAGTATAAGCGGATTAGAAAGAGCTTCGAGTAAGTTGTATGGCGGATTGCATGCATTTGACGTTCCAAGGGTTAGGATTCTTGGGAGGGCCTGTCTGACGATGTCAGGATTTATGCTACGCTTGTGCCAGTCTAACGCCGAAGGAGTAAAAGGAGTGAGCACCTAAATCCGTTGCATTTGGCCACACTGTGGATGTGCCCCAAGGTACATTTTCACCCACATCAAAGAACGGTGATATAGCAAACCCATAGAAGTACCTCGGAGGTGGCGGCAAAGCACAGGAGAGATCAGTATCGTTGCAGGGAGTGGCCGATAGTTATTTGCAAATACCTTAAGGCCGATGCAGAGGGAGTAGGTGCAGCGAACAACGCACGCCTGCAGTGGGCCGTGCATGGACGTGCAGAGTGGCGCGCAGCACAGTACTGTTGGTGTCGACTCCGACACAGTGAGGCTGGCAGCACGTACAGACCTGGAACTGTTCCCTGCATGTCTCCCCCACTGTTCGTGGCTTCCGAGCGATTTACTGCGAACGGGCCCAGATAACAATGGAACCATGGCCGATGCCAGTAGATGATTGGTGACGGCGTGGCTATCAGCGGCGCTGCAACGCCCCCCAAATTAGTGTTTAGCGCCTAGCAAAGGTCCCCGCGAGCGCCGACCAACGGTTACGTTTCCATATTATTTTTATCTGTTTGTCAAGTCCGGGTCCTGTTCCATTGCTTTTACAGGTTGCTCTAATGCTGGTTATTATCTTCGGTTTTACACGCAACATTGCCTCGTGGTAGGTTTTTTATTCACCATATCTCGTTTCTTTCTGGTGCTGCTGATTAGTTGGGCAGTTGCACCGAATCTTCTGTTGCTAAAGAACTCGGAAACTTTCGACACAACGACATCTAGTCAAACCCTCCAGATATTCCAAGCGTCGGCAATTCCAGCATTTCCAGCGACAACAACAATATCTTCGACAAAAATATCTCCACCTAAACCATTTCCACCAACAATATCTCCACCACTCCACCAAATACATCTCCACCAGAAATACCATTAACAACTCCGTCTCCCACTAATCACCACTCTTCAATCGTTCAGTCCTCGCCGTGATTCCCGCCCATTCCACCCCACGGTGTTCCAATCCAAATCTCCACATGTCGTCCAACCTGAACATCCGCCATCGCTCAAGGCTATCGCATGCCGACGTCAAGCTCATCCTTTTTCTCATTGTCCAGATCAAACCCTTCAAATACGTGGGCGATCGGACCCTCTCACAATCTCGAAAATGGGACCTCATCCAACAAAAACTCGAGCAGCACCAACTACGCAGCCGCCATCCCGTGGGAGTGGTTCCCACCGTCCGAACGTTACAGCGTCAAATGGCCACCGCACTCCGAAAAGCTCAGCATCGCCATCAAGCCGACCACTATGTTCCATTCAGCGTGTTCACCACTCTCTCCCATTCCAGTCCACTTATCGACTTGGAGTTGGCGGTGTTGGAGTTGTACAATTTGTCAGAAGCGTATAAAACTGGCCAGACGGTGGGCCCTTTGCCAGAACAGGTGAGCCGGGCACTTGAAGGTGATACGGTGGGCGATTTTGATGTCGAGCTGCCCGAAAGCGATCCTCCACGACAAGTCTCCGATGGTCTGGACCGTCTGCGGCAGTCGCTGCTGGTTGGACCGGATGGTGACGATAGCGAAGTTCCCGATAGCGTTTTGCCCATTGTTTCTCGGATCCGCACGTTGGTGGACCAGAATAGAACCTTCTACAATGAATGCATGGCGATGATACGACTGCAGTCTGCGGCCATGAATGAACGACTTGCCAAGTTGGAGGAGTTTGTCATTGCGTCGGCAAAGACCCCCGACGGTGCTCCAAAACGGGAGCTGGTGGACGAGTTTGACCAGAAGACAGAGAAGGAGCGGGTGCTGTGGTCGATTCTGCTGTTGTTGAACTAGAGAAAATTGGCGAGTTTGACACTGGTGGTCATGGCAGTGACGAGTTGTGAATTTCTCGACGGACCCTGGGAGTCTGGAGACTGTTGTTCTGACGTTTGGGAATTTCTAATTTTTTCCTATGATTTTGGATCATTTACTTGGATGGTGGGATTAGTGTCTGGTCGATGGAATTGGCAGAGATTTCGTCAATCAACACCTGATAGATTTTATTTTGCATTTGTTCTATTTTTTGAATGATTGATTCGACTGATTTGATTCGATCGTTCTGGTTGCTATGATTGCTTTAATTGCATTGAATTCTTTATTTGCATTAATAAAAGTTTGACTTGACTTCTTTCGTGGATTTTGATTAATTTCTTGGTTTATTGACTCCAGTTTAGCTACCTGAAATTAATTTTTTCCGACTGTTATTCCCTGAATTTCGAAAACGCCACATTTGCAACATGAACTGATTTTTTGCAAATTTTCTGACCGTTCTGTCGTCCATCTGCCAACTCTCGGAGTACCTTCGTTCGCAAATCTCCCAAAAAATTCATGACAATCTCGGAAGATATAGACCAACATGAGTCAAGATGACTCCATCGTCCTGGAAAAATTTTCCTCACTGTCGTTTTCCTTGGATCTTCGATCATTTGCCTCCGTCCAATCAGCTTTATTTTTTCGAGTTTTTCCGAGATGCACATCTATGACATCTTGTCGAGTACGCTGATGAATTCTCTAATAACTACATCCTGTGGCCTCCTGACAGTTCCAGTCCGACCCTTTCATGAGTTGGTCTTGGTCATTCCCAAAAATGCCTCTCAGCAGCCAAACCAGAGGCTCTCTTCGGTATCAGTGGCCCTCGATTTGGTGACCTCATTGTTGATAGATCTCATGATCCACCAATTATCAAGTGGATCCGTCCCCGATCCAGACCAGTGACTTATTCAAAATTCCAAACTGAATATCCCCACAGAATGTTCTAGTCCCAATTCATCTCTTCCAAAGGCTTGTTAACTGTCATACGAACCTGGAATAAAGCCATCAGACAAAAAACAAGAAATGACGATAACCCCTAGGACATCTGTGGTTACGGATACCCCTCCGTGCATAGCTAGTTGGGAATCTGCATAGCAGTTAGATAGCGTGGGGGGACTGACATGTCCAGTCGATTCAGGTTGTCCACGGAATGGTTTCAAAGATGCAGTTAATATACTCACTTGGTTATGAAGAGGTGAACATCTCCATGGGCGCTGACAACATCTTCGATTGGTTCAAAGGGTATGGGGTTTCCTATGTTTGACTGATATTTTTGAGATTTGTTTGATCTGCTGGCACCAAATGGCTTCTGGTTTAACTTGGTCCAGGGATTTCCTCCGTACTTCTGGGTATTAATAACATTAGAACCGGCTCTTTGGCCCAGTGCCATTGATTATACGGCCCAAACATAAACACTATGGAGCGCTTTCATTTGGTGGACTGTGCTTGGATTTCAGACCTCATATTATCTATCATTTCACTGGATTTTGGCTTTTAGCTCTTAAATGATGGATGTGCATTGCACTACATGCACTCAGGTTTTATAATCCATGCAGTCAGAATCTATCCGAGGGGCAGCATACCGAGGAAAATCCCCCGCACCCATTCGGAAGAAATAGCCGAGAATCATAGAAAGAATCTCAATAAATGTAGGAAAATTCTCAATTAAATTCATCGAAATCAACTAGTTATTGAGATATGCATCAATTAGCATTTCTTCTAGAAGAGACAACATAAGAAACTTTGGATGGCCACCCTTAATCGTGTTCCTGAATACAACGATACGCTAAACCCAATTTCAATCACAGACCAGAGTTAATTCAAGGGAGGTACGGGTGTGTCATCGTTATCGTTCAATGACCACTAGAGCAACACGAAAAATTTTTTTGTTCGACAATTATTGAAGAACGTTTGATAAGAAAGTGGAACACCCGCGTATCCTGAACTAGGTTGCGGCATCAAAGGGGTTGACGTCACGAGTTAAAAGGTTAGATTCAAGAGGGGAATAGGTAACGATCATTTACCTCGGTTGAGCGGAGATGATAAGTCCATATGGAAAATTCGCTGAAATGAAGTACTCATCCGAACTGCCAGCTTCATTCTAGGAACATCGTACAGTTAATAGGTCCAGCTGTAATTATTCTGACAAATGAGACAGTGAACAAATTCTGAGCCTACAGAGAGCTGTGACTACATCAACAGCGAAGAACCCCGTGACAGCTAGAGAATTGACAAAGACATGACACCTTCTGCGCTCTTGGAGAAAGTTAAAGATTGTTTTTGAGATTTTCCATTTCTGATAGCAACGCAACATCAGATCAGCAACATACTCTAGTGCGTTCATCGTAACCAACCGGGTTTGTCCTATTTCTATTATTCAGCCCTAACGTTGTTTTTCACTTCAACTCTATTTTCCCATAGCATTTAGGACGGTAGGGCGACGATACACAATGTTTCGTAATTGCTCCATTCGCTTCAATGGATGTTCGCTATAGGAATTAATGTTAGGCACTATCTTGTACTGCGGGGATTGTTGGAGGAAGGACTGATCAAGAAAAATGTTCGATGATCTACCCGAGTATCCGGTCTCATCAGAGAGTCTACAGACTTTTTGTAAAGATGTTGATTATTAATGTACAGCGAGTGAGAGCCTAGCGAAACTAATCGAGGACGCTGCGAATGCAGCGAAATCCCGGTCATAATAAATGTCGGTGATCCAAAGTGGTGAACGTGTGCGAAATCCAAGAAATCAAAAGATAGCCATAAAAAGGGTAATCCAAATGGGAAAATATCAATTTGAGTGGAAAGGTGGAAATGCACCAGACCACACAGAATGACGAATAAGCAAATGAGTAGACGAAGATCGAAGCAATCAGAAATCGAAAGGAAAGTCGAAATGAAAAGCGAAGTCAAATAAACCAAAGTTGAAAAGGACATCCCAAAGGAAGAAGTGGAAGTGAAATCCGATAAAGGATTTTCTCGAAAGTGGTAAAAGTGCCCAATCCCCCCGCAACTTCTGCATCCCGCAACTACTGCAACGGAATGGACTCACTATGCGGCCTGCGTGCGGATTCCGCGATGAAAGAACAAATGCAAAATAATAATCGAAAACAAACGAAAAGCCATCGAAATCAGTAGAAATGCCGCGTCATTATCAAAATGATCCACGGAATAAGAGTTAAGGGTATCGGTAGTCTAGATTGACACGAACGTAGACATGTCAAAGTCTTCCTTAAATAGATTGCTTTCGCAGCCACCCAAGATGTCCATGTTAATTGGGTTGGACAAGGTGTCCACGGCCTCGACATCGCTCAAGTCCGTCAATGGCGTATAAGAAAGATCAAACTGGGAATGCGAGTCCAAGTTGTTGTCCTTAGGTGCCTGCAAGAGGTGGTTCAACTCTGTGTAGTTGAAGTTGTCAGCGCCATCAGTGTTCAAGCAAGCGACATCGGCAGTCAATTTGACGGTAGGCTGCAGAACACAACGTCTATGTTTCCTCACCAGAGGCTTCTTCACATTATTGGGGCCCTTGTATGTCTTGAATTGGAATCCGCCTGCGGACTTTCTTCTTGGGCTCGAGGTTGACTTTGATCTTCTATGGTCAACTGCTTGAACCTGAGGCGTCTCCGCAACTTGAATGGACTGAGATTGGAGAAAATGTGCCTGGAACTGTAAGAATCTTTGAAAGGCAACCTGCTCCAGACGTATCTTCATTGCCAGTTCCACCACCGATGGCTGTGGATACTGACTGGGCATATTCATCAACCCCAATCCGAGCAACTGAGTCTCGAGCGGCTCTTGAAGCTGGTAGTTGTAACCACCGCCCAAGTTGAAGCAGCCGGAGTCGTCTTCGAAAGATGAGAACGACTCGTTGGTCATCGACATTGGCAGAGGCTTGTCAGTCGATGAGACGGACGATGCAGACGACTCCGAACCACATTCGTCGTCTTCACTAGACTGGACGGGCGATAAGTCGATAAACACAAAGTCCTTGGGCATTCCAGGCTTTCCCTTGGGTCTCTTCAATGGAGGTCTCTTCAACATGTACTGTTTTCCTGCAGCTGAGATTTTCAACGAGTTGTTCAAACATTCGAGCGACAGTTTAGCGTCCAGACTGGCTGGGTTGCCTGTGGAGTCACGTTTGACTCTCCACAATTTCTTTCCGTTTGCAGGAGGTAATACTTGTATTCTGGTGTTAGCAGTGGACGGTCGAAGATCGATAAGACAATGGTGAAGAAGAGTTGAAAAACATACTGAGTAGTCATTGGGTATTGGTGAGTAGAGGCGTGAGTAGAAGTAGAGTCGAGGATACCACGAGGTATATTTATATATACTTGGGATTAGTGCTAGTGGAGGGGTTAGATATCAACTATCAGAAGACGGCTTCGGCTCTACCCCAGGTTACGAACTCAGCTTCAATGTAATGCTCAGATTGTTGCAAATGTCTGTTTCGGGCCTGTTCCCCCGCCGTATGCACGCTGGGTTGCTCGAAGCGGCAGCCTCGACAATAGAATTTTGCTGCGCGACGCATGCCATTTCCGCCCGATTAGGCACATGGTCGAGGTTACCCCAGATTTTGTTAACAATAGCTAACTTTAGTGACTTCTACTTTCGAATTTTCACTGGAGCAAATGCTTGCTCGTTGTTGCAACTGGAGAGATTGGGTTTTTTAATAAGTCAAATTCTCACCCACCAGTTAAGGAAGCTAAACCATGAGACTTTTGCGGTCCCTCTTAGGGCCAGTGCGAAACTGGCAATGTGGAGCGCTGTTTGGACACCACGTCGGAGCGAGAGAGATCACCGGAGGAGAGGGGACTTGTACGACGCGAGCAATATCCGAGAATTTCCTAGTTAGGCTTACAAAGTGCAGCAATTGAGCGAACGGACAACGATATTGCCTAGATAGTATATATTACTTGCGGTTGTGCTGCAGCGCCAGTGCAGCCACGTGCAGATGATATGCGTCTCCACTTTAACCAATTCGGAAATGCTTCACCATCATTGTGACAAAAATGGGGACACGGGCGGAGTTTACCTGTAGCCGAGAGCCATTCTCGACGTCCTGTTTGTGCGTCACGCCGTTCCGGAACCCACAGAATACCTCTTTGAACGTTCATCGACCTCGGTCAAGGAGGGGAGAATAACAAAGAAAGGTACCAATCCAAGCTGAAATTGCTGGCCAGTACACAAATACACCCGGCCTTCAAGATCTCTTTGAGAAACAAAAAGCTCTTTCGCCAAGATAAGATCAATAATTCCCACTATTGCACCATTGGATTACCAACGTGTTGCTTGACTAGCATGTCGATACCAATTGCTTTGTCACAACCATTGTCAAGATGCCGAACGGTCACGTGCCTTAAATGGCACCTGTTGCCCGATTAGACATTTCCCCTCATTAGCATGCATATTTACGAATGTAGCACAGAAACGTCAATAGATGCCAGAACTGCGGAGCTTATCGCGAGACGCATTGTTGAGAGCAATGACCGAGTTTGGGCTAAATGCTGAGGAAGTATCGCCAAAACTTAACCATCGAGAATCTAATGGCAGCTGTGGTGCCTCGAAAAACACCACCTTGGCTAGTTGGCCGTTGAAGATGCTGCCGATCGCAACCAAAATAAACGATAATCGCAAGCGACACCTCGGTTGTAGAGGGGTATTACGTCCGCGGAGCAACCGGCACCATGCATCCATACTGAGGCACCAGGGGAGCCCGCGCCGCAGAGAACATGTATGCTGCGGAGTGCGGAGCATCGACAAGCAGATTGCGGAGCTATACAAAGCCGAAGAAGCCAGCGAACCACATCCATGAGCGACCATATGGGGGGGTGCCAAGACACAATGAAACCACAAAACGTTCATTTGAATGCAAGTATTCGTTGGAAAAATTTGCGTGTAGGTTTCAATTGCAAGAATGTGTCAGTTGAGCGAAAGTGTTGCCCATTGACACTCGGACTACATCGGCAATGTAATCGCATGGGGAATACAGACCAACGGCACCATATGGTTTGCATAGGTTACGATTTCGGGATTGTTGTTGCATCACAAGCCATATTTCGCGCCGCACACCTACCCAATGAGGAATGGTCATTAACATTGTCCTAAGCTGCTACTGATCGGAGAGAGATTTCTGTGTCCGGAGAAAATGCGGAGTGCGCCTGGGCTCAAACGGTTGGAGGCGACGCACTCGACGGGGGAAGGTGTTATGATCCGAGGATAATGGCTACTCACCCCGGCGAAAGTTGGGAGCAGATGGAGATATGCCTTTCTTGGCGAGAAATGCCATAACTATCGGAGAAGACGAGGTGGAGAAATCGGAAGAAATGTCAGCTGATTCGATAGCCAGATAGCAGATGGGGTAGCGAATCAGGAAGCGATAGTGCATGGCCAATAAATGGAGAAAATGATGCACAATGGACTAGCAAATGTGGAATGGGCAATAATACAATGGAGTAATCTTGCTTGGTGACCGATGAGGACCCTAGTGGAGGTGGAGAGAAGTTGAGTTTTGACAATCAGGCGTGGACTTGATGAAGGGAACACAGCAATCTTCCCAACAACAGAATTTTCAGGTGGTTTCAGCTTTTGGCAATTTCTCCGTCGTCCTCAGATCTCATTTTCCATCTCCTTTCTCTTCGTTCAACTTCTGAAACTCCCTTCTCAATCGGTCCTTTGCCTCGGGAGTATAATCCAATGTTCTTGTGTCCAAATGCTGAATGGAGATACCCACCTTTTCTCTTCTTCTTCTCTCCACCTCTTCTTTCAGATGCGGCTCGAACTTGACGAATTCGTAGTCCTTGCCGACCTGCCAGAAAGCGTACATTCCAGCACACACGGCTATGGTGCCCACGAAGATTTTGTGGGAGATTGGAGATGATGGGGGAAGCTTGGACATTTTCTTTGGTGATGTAGTTGTAGTTGGAGTTGGAGTTGGTGATGAGTGACTTGTGCAGTCCGATCAGTGAAGGAGACTTGAGATTGAAACTGTTGGATTTTTTTTTCAATGGATGAATAATTTGTAGTTGGATAGTGGTGCATGGAACTGACAAACAGATTATTTGTTCAGTGTATGTGGATATTGGCTAGGGATGGACTTGATTCTTTGGAGCTGAACAGAATGTTGATTGCAATGATTGAATCTAGGGAATATCAAACTGAACGTAAGGATGTTAATACTTCGACTACTGTCACCAAGTTTAGGAAGTATCTTTCATTTTTTCTCTGATCTCTTCACTATTATTGTTATTAAAGTCAATACATGCTACAACATCCATATATAACCCAGTCGCACTACCAGCACCACTTCCCAATCTGTACATCTGCCAGGTTCAGAGATTTTTTCAGGACGGGAAACTCCTAAAGTGGCAATCGGCCAGCTTGTTTACTTCTGCGTACCTCTTTTGCTGGATCGGTCCGTAGAACGTTGGCATCTGTGTTATTTCCCCATTAGGAAATGCTGCGATCTGTTAATTCATCAACTTCACCATGTTCAGATACTTTAATTTTTTGAGGTATTTGAACTCCCATGTCTCAGTAATTGTTGATTGCCGATGTTCAGATTATTGAACATATGTTACTTATTGCTCTTTCATCTCTCCCACACAAACTACCAGAATTATCGGCCACTCTCCACTTTCATCTTGTTCTCGCTAAGAAATACGAGAGGTCAAATATTTTCTCTTTTCTGAAATAGAATCTGGGTCATTTCCTCACTAGGAAATCTCCCAACCACCGCATATGGAGCCGGGCCGGCCCCTCATTTCCCGATTGGCTAATCCTGAAATGGCATTCGAATACCCTGAAGTTTACACTTTTGAGTGACTAGCTTAGCAGAATAGGGTGAGTCTTCAAGATGTTTTCCGATCTTATATTGCCCTTTACGTCAACTTGGGATGATCGGTATAGCCACAAGAATAGAGATTTTGGAGCTTATGGTGAGTTGCAGTAGGCTACGGATGTTGGGCCCATTAAGGATTCTTTATGATTTGAATGATGGAAAGTGATGCTACTTCCAAGCGTCACATAGATCTCTTTGTTGGCAACGGATGTAGTATGACTGCTAATGTGCTCGATTCCTAAGATCATAGATATTCCTTCAAACGAGGAGATACAATGCCGGAGACAGTGCTACTTACGAGAGCTCGTGGTTTGGTTGAGCCAAGGATATCAGGAGGAACCTGGAATAGTCGAAGGAGCCAGCAATCGATGGTGTAACCCAAGAGGAACTAAGATCAAGCGTAATCATCATAAGGACGGATAGATTTGCAAACGAAATAATCTATTTTTCAATCAGATTCAGGATTGAGATGAGTATCCTTTCTCGGATGAAGATCCTGATGGTGATACTTTTCAATATTGTATGGGAAGAACGGGGACTTCGATGATGCAACCAATACTTCCAGCCACCGAGAATATAACGCTTCCATATTTGTAGCAAATTCGTTATCTGGGCCCTGATTGCTTTATTTATGTTTGTGAAGATGCATATTTGCAGGAGCTGATTACATCCCATGATAACTATTCTACATAAAACTAGCATCAATACATGCTAGAGTGTTCATTTCATATCTATTCTGAAAAAGGAGCTCATTTCGTTATCCTTGAGCCTTCCCCATTGCAAAAGTAAATTCATTAATCGTTCTAAAAGGACTCTCTGCGTCAGTTGCGGTTTTTTCGTTGCATTGTTGGGAGTTGTGATAGACCTGGTCAATTCCAAATCTCTGTATGATACCGCAACGACATACTTCACCAATGATTGACAAAGCGACCCAAGAAATAGAAGTAAGTATTATATAGCTCAGAGCTTATTGCCGTCAAATCCCAATTCAATTTATTCCCTTTATCAATAAATCGAATGCATTCTAAATCAATCCGTTGCTTCACTCTCCACATGCTCGGACCACTCAAACTACCAAATACTCAACCTGCAACCAAATTCCCAATTTCCCGCCAAATCCCTCTGAATTTCCCTTTTTCCCGAATAATCCCTTTCCATCTCTAGGCCAAAAAATATCACATTTCACATCAACTCTATGGCCCCACGTTCCTCCACGGTAGTGCGTTCCTCATATACTAATTACAAGTTACACATTCACCTACTCCTTACCTCCAGCTATGGCGGCTTTACCAAAAAGAATCATCAAGGAAGCAGAACGGTTGGTCAGCGACCCCGTTCCCGGAATCTTGGCCACCCCCTCCGAGGAAAATTTGCGCTACTTTGAGGTAACCATTGATGGCCCCTCATCATCACCTTATGCCAACGGCAAGTTCCAGTTGGAGCTCTATTTGCCAGATGATTACCCTATGTGTGCACCAAAAGTGCGTTTTCTTACCAAAATCTACCACCCCAATATCGATAAGTTGGGCAGAATTTGTCTTGATGTGTTGAAGGATAACTGGTCGCCGGCGCTCCAGATCCGGACGATTTTATTGAGTATTCAAGCGTTGTTGGGGGCACCCAACCCAGACGATCCGTTGGTCAACGATGTGGCCCAGGAATGGAAGCAAGACGAGCAGCAGGCCATTGCTGTGGCTAAGCAATGGACCGAGAAGTATGCTGTGGCAAACTGAGTAGAAGGAGAAGATTTTGGGGGATCAGGGAGATGAGATAACGTTAGTTGGTGATGTCTAGATACGGCAAGTGATGCATGGTTTGCCACTAATATCTCTATATTAAAGCAGGAAGCGATATGAGTGTTCCCGCTTGGAGAATCTATAAACCTAGCAATTGAGCGCTAGAGGAATCCCACAGTGTAGAGACGTCCGCAGTCTAAAATCTGGCCCATTTCCGCCAATCATGATGAACATACCGCAGAAGTAAGCCCCACCGACCATTGATATGACCCCAAAACCAAAACCATACATCCAAAACCCACCAGAATCAGCACGAATCCGTACCAGTAATCGCTAATCCGATTGAGACCAAACAATTCCACCACAAACGTTGAAACTGTCGTCAAAGCCCCACAGAATCCATCATCGAGTCCCACGAGCACCTGACAACCTACTATAGAATTAACAATAGGAATTGGAGAGTGGAGGCGCTGCTTTCCTCTAGCAAGAAGGGTAAAAACTGCTAGCAAAACACACCCCAAAGTGTTTGCAGCAAAGGTGCCCAAGGGAAAGTTCTTCAACTTTTTGTTCAATTTCTTCGATAAGGCAAATCTGAGGACAGCACCCCAAGGAGCAAAAATACACAGAAAGGCCCATGCCCGCCAGTTTCCGTAGTTCTGTGTGCCGGCAAGAACAATAGCAATTACATATGCCGTCAATCCCAACGCACTGGACCCGTACTCAAGTAGCCCATATACGGATTTCGGAAGACCATAATTATCAATCGCATCAATGAAATGGCGACCACCATGAAACCCACCAACAGAAATTCCTATTTGTGCAAGGAACACGGACAACGCCTCCATGATTCCATAGGCTCCGTTGGGATAGCTCGTTGTCGGAACCGTGTTTGCTGCCTTGTTGAACGCCTCGAGAATAAATGATGAGAATGATGAGCAAGTTCCGCAAAACCCAGTGGTTATACCCACGTAAAGCGGAATAGCCGCTTTGTCGGCAAACATCACGTCGCTACGAGTGTCGTCCATAAGCTTCTCCCACAATTTCTCCGAGTTTATTGCCATACCCATGACGAAACAGGCGGTGAAATTGGCCCATACGACTCCACCCAAATATGCACCGTCGTAGTCCGTCAACGCTTCCAATGCTCGCCGCGCCAACACACCCCAGACAGCACCACCAGATATAGACGCCAAAATACGCACCATCAGCGGTGTTGGAGCAACATGTTGTGGTTTTTCCTTCGAAGGTTGGGCCCGAAACCCTTCAGGAAGATCCAGCCCTAACGACTCGGCTACTAACTCTTGCACGTGAGATTCGGCTCGTCGACGTTGATACATACGCTCCAGCGCCACCGAAGCGTTCAGCTGCGAGAACGTCGGGACGATTTCCACCAGCAGCAGAGACATTAAGGTGATAATTTTGACGTGGGTATGTGCCGGAGATAAGTATTACAGATTATATGCAGGTAGTTATCTGAGTATTTTGGAATTGAATAAGATGAGGTGATGGGAAGCAGTGAGGGAGAAGGGCTTGTTGAAGGGTAATCAATTTATTGGGGCGTTTCCGTTGGCTATGTTGGGCTTGAAGTGGAGATTTTGGTTGGTTCATGTTTTTGACGTGCGGCTCTTGTGCAGATTATTGTAAATGGGGTGATCGGATAAAAGTGTAGAATGAAGAAGACAAGAGTGGAAATATGGGTTTTATTGAATTGAGAAATTGTGGAATATCTAGAGATGTGGATTACGGGCAAAAGAGAGCTGGTGAGAAAGAGAACAGTGAGAAGTGGTCAGAAATGGTGAGAAATAGTTGGACCAGGGAGAATGTTCTATGCGGTACAACGTTGTATAAGTGGCTGTAGAATTTTGAGTGGAAACTTGGAAAAATCTGTAGTAGACTTTCAGTTATTTGCGGTCATCTCTAGAGGAGCGAAGTTGAAGGGAAGTGAGGAAATCGTAGTAGGGAGAAGTTCAAAAAGTAATCAAGCATTCCAGAATCTATGAACTTCAAGATTTCTTGGATGAAGTTAGTAGATATATAATGATGTGATAACAATCATCTGTAGCAGAGGAAGAAGGGAATTCTAGGCCGAACGAGAAGAGGAAATGAGACACAAGAATGGAAATCTTTGGTAATCTAACCATCACCTCATCCCAGAAAGATGCATTGAGTTTGTTTAATATTAAATCCTGAAGCGTCGCCAGATAACACAAAGTACTGGGTCGCTTTTAGAATGAAGCCAGCAGTTCATAGCCGCTTCTGATCTCCTCCACAATCAATGCACTCACACCAAACAAATATTCATGCATACCTTCTTGTCAATTACTTCCAAGCCTAACTGATTGTCTCTGCCCAATTATTCACAATCAAAGAACTTCACTGAATTTGACCAGAAACTATTTGTCTCTTTCGCGCATTCCGAACTAGAAATCTTCAAAACTTCAAACTACTATCTTGCTAATGATGAACTTTACATATATCCATCTCTCTTTCGCCAATTCTTTCCTTTCTCTCATTCTTTCCCACCACTCACATCGCCACTTTGAATGATTATCACCTAAGTGCAACTCCTGTGGACCTGCACCGATCTGATCCTCCGAGATTATCGAGATCTACCGATAGAATCCATCCAGAAACCTCCAGAAAAGAAAAAAAGTGGCAACTGCTGATTTCATCCTCGCCCATCCTCTTTCTCTTATTTTTTTTCCCTCTCAGACCCCCTGATTCCCATTTCTGCCGACGTGTCGAGGCCCGGTATTTTCTTATAATGCAGGAGCAACGCGTACCTGTAATGCGAATGAAAATAGTCAAAGTTAGACCGCTTTGATTCCAGGGTCTACTATTCATTCCTTTTACGTCCACATATACAAGCGCCATTTGGCAGAACTCCAAGAAAATCAAAAAAAAAGAGAATTTCTTCCCAAATCTTGCCGTTTTCCCTCGTTATTTCCTGCTCATTCTGGCCGAATCTAAAGACAGAACCACGTTTCAATATCACCATTTTACCATTTATTCCTTATAGATTTGTCTCCAAGCAGCAATGGACAATTTCACATACCCCAAAAGTCCATTTGTTGATTCACAATCAGGCAGCTCGGCCGCTTCCTTCAGCGATACCGCCAGTGATGAATTATCGTTTGACTTCGGTCTCAAATCTCCAGAAATAAAAATCGCCCCCCAGTTTCCATCGGGGCGAAAACCTTCACTTCGATTCGATCTAGAATCACCAAAAGATGCCAAATCGCCATTTTTAGACAACTCTAGCTCCCTTCCTGCCACGCCGCTTCAGGAAATGTACCCTCCAGAGGAAACTCCCACTGCCATGAAGAGATTGCGGTGGGGAACAACTAGAACGAAGACTGGTCGGCCCAAAAAACCTGCGGTGAACCGGTCCAAGACACTTCGAAAGATTTGGAAGCATGGAACGCACCTAAAAAAGCATAAATCCCATGAAGATGGGAATGAATATGGTCAAGACGACTCTCTTGATATCATTGACGACTACGCTTCTGACCACGAGGATGCGGGCGACGCGCACGATCCTCGGGACAGAAAGCATGAAAACCGCATTATCACCTTCAACAGAACGCTTCCCAGCGACATGATGGACCCGGAATCGGGGCTACCCGTCACTCAATATCCAAGAAACAAGATTAGAACAGCAAAGTACACGGCGCTCACGTTTTTGCCCAAAACCTTGTTCCAATCGTTCCGCACAGATATCGCCAACAACTACTTTCTCTTCCTTATCATTTTGGGGTGCTTCTCTATCTTTGGGGTTTCGTCCCCAATTTTGGCTGCGGTTCCCCTTATAGTCATCATCGCATTATCTGCCATCAAGGAGTCTATTGAGGATTCACGAAGAACTGCCCTGGATATGGAAGTTAACAACCAGTCTACACATATTCTTTTCCAGGTGAGAGAAGTGGAGGAGTATAGTTACGAGAACAGAAACGTCAGTGGCGAGAGTGTCTCTGTGTGGAGAATGTTCAAGAAATGGAACACAAGAATCCTATTTAAATTCTTGGCTGCGATGAAAGCCAACCTCACTAAGGAGGGCCGTGCTATAAATGCTCGGGAACAACACAGTAAGGAAAATCAAGAAAACAAAAGAAACAGCTTTGATAGCTCCATTGATTACAACGACATCATGAACGTGGCCCATAATAGAGAGTGGAGGAAGAGCGGAGCCTCGTTGGCTGCTCCAACAAGTAGGCGTACTACTATGAGACGTTCACGTGGTGAAGACAGAGTAATGGCGTTTTCTAGGAAGTGCTGGAAAGAAGTGAAAGTGGGTGATATTGTGAGAATCAACAACAACGAAGAAGTTCCTGCCGATATCATGATTCTCTCTTCAAGCGACGAAGACAACTGTTGTTTCGTAGAGACGAAAAACTTAGATGGAGAAACAAACTTGAAAGTGAAACAGGCGCTCAAATTTACCACAGAGAGCAACAAGGTCAAACGCGCCAACGACTTTATGAACTTAGATTTCGAGGTCGACAGCGAGGGCCCTCATCCGAATTTGTATGCCTATGAAGGCTGTGTTTCTTACTCAGAGCATGGGGAAGCAAAGAAGGAAAGTACAACGATCAACAACCTCATATTGCGTGGGTGTTCGCTCAGAAACACGAAATGGATCATTGGTATGGTGATTTACACTGGTTCGGACTCCAAAATCATTCTAAATTCCGGAATCACCCCAACGAAGAAGTCCAGGATCTCTAGAGGTCTCAACTTCTATGTCATCGTCAACTTTGTCATTTTGTTCTTGCTATGCTTCATCTCTGGTTTGGTAAACGGTCTCTATTACAACGCGAGTGGGGTTTCTAGAGATTATTTTGAATTTGGCTCTCCAGTAGGCACCCCCGCCTTGAATGGCCTCGTTACATTCTTTGTTGCTGTTATTTTATACCAAGCCTTGGTTCCCATTTCTCTTTATATCAGCATCGAGATTATCAAGTCCATTCAAGCTTATTTGATTTACTGTGATGTTGGCTTGTACTATGATAAATTGGACTTCCCCTGCAACCCCCGCTCGTGGAGTATCTCTGATGATTTGGGTCAGGTGGAGTACATTTTCAGTGACAAAACAGGCACGTTGACCCAGAATCTTATGGAGTTCCGTAAATGCACCATTAATGGAGTATCATACGGAAGAGCATATACGGAGGCCTTGGCTGGACTCCGAAAACGGCAGGGCATAAATGTTGAGGAGGAGAGTCGGAGTGAAAAGGCTGCCATTGCCTTGGATAAGGAATCTATGCTTAAGACATTGAGAGGAAGTTGCAAAAATGTTTATGATGAGGAGCTTACTTTCGTTTCCAAAGAGCTAGCGAACGATTTGAAAGGTTCGGCTGGGAAAGTTCAAAAGGAGAAGAACGAGGAATTCTTGTTAAGTCTTGCTTTGTGTCATTCTGTTTTGACTGAAGAAGATCCTACAGATTCACTGAAATTGGTGTTGAAAGCGCAATCTCCAGATGAGGCGGCGTTGGTTGGTACAGCACGTTCGCTTGGATTTGTTTTCGACGGAAAGACGAAAAGAGGGTTTATCTTACGTGTTCAGGGAGAAAAGAGAGAATATCAAATCCTCAACACCTTGGAATTCAATTCTACCAGAAAAAGAATGAGTGCCATCGTGAAACTTCCAAGTGATTCCGACACCGAGGAGCCAAACGTTCTCCTATTATGTAAGGGCGCAGATTCCATCATCTACAGCAGGCTTTCGAAGATTAGCAACGATGCTTCCATGTTAGAAACCACCTCGCGTCATTTGGAAGAGTATGCAACGGAAGGATTGAGAACTTTGTGCATTGCTAAAAGAGAATTGACATGGTCTGAGTATTTAAAATGGAATGAAAGGCATCATGAGGCGTCATCTTCACTTAACAATCGTGAGGAAAAGATGGAGCAAGTTGCCGACTCGATTGAGAGAGAGTTAACCCTTTTGGGAGGAACTGCCATCGAAGACAGATTACAAGATGGTGTTCCCGATTCTATTGCTATCTTGGCAGATGCTGGAATCAAGTTGTGGGTGTTGACGGGTGATAAAGTGGAAACAGCCATCAATATTGGATTTTCTTGCAATTTGCTTGGGAACGACATGGAGCTTTTGGTTTTGAAGACAGAGTTGACTGAAGAGGAGAAAATCAGAAACAACGTAATTGCGGGTGACCATGGAGCCATGATTATCGAGAGGTTGATCACCACCTATCTTAAAAGGTGCTTCGAATTGGATGGAACCGAGGAAGAGTTGGTGGCGGCCAAGAACGATCATTCTGCGCCTAACGAGAGATTTGGTGTAGTCATCGATGGTGACGCATTGAAATTGGCATTAGGAGACCCCGATGTTCAGAAGAAGTTCTTGCTTTTGTGCAAACAATGTAAGGCCGTTCTATGTTGTCGTGTTTCTCCAGCGCAGAAAGCTGCTGTTGTGAAAATGGTCAAAGATACCCTTGATGTGATGACTTTGGCTATTGGAGATGGATCCAATGATGTGGCCATGATCCAAGCTGCTGATGTGGGTGTGGGAATTGCTGGAGAAGAGGGTCGCCAGGCTGCGATGTCATCTGATTACGCTCTTGGTCAGTTCAGATTCTTGACTAGGTTGCTATTGACTCATGGACGTTGGTCGTACAAGAGATTTTCCGAGTTGATTCCAAGTTTCTTCTACAAGAACATCAACTACACCCTTGCTTTATTCTGGTACAGCGTGGCCAATGACTTTGACGGCTCCTACTTGTTTGACTACACCTACTTGGTGTTCTATAACTTGGCATTTACGGCTGCTCCTGTTATATTATTGGGTGTTTTTGACCAAGATGTCTGCGCTGAAGTTTCCATGCTTGTTCCTCAATTATACAGAAGTGGCATCATGCAGCAGGAGTTCACAGAATCCAGATTCTGGATCTATATTATCGATGGCATCTACCAGTCATTGATCTCGTTCTTCTTCCCATACTTGTTGTATAAGTATTCGTTTCAGACCTCGAGCGGACTTGCAACCGATCATCGATTCTTTGTGGGAGTGCTCGTGACATGCATTTCGTGTATCGCCAGTAACATCTACGTGTTGATGCACCAATATAGATGGGATTGGGTGTCTTTCCTTGGATTTTCCCTTTCTTGCTTAGTGATCTTTGGCTGGACCGGAGTTTGGACCGTCATTCCGGATTCGGCAGAATTCTACAATGCTGCCACCGCGATGTTTGGGATGACGCAATTTTGGACATGCTTAGCTGTTGGCTTATTGGTATGCTTGCTTCCAAGAGGTTTCTACGACATCGCCCAAAAGTTGTACTTCCCCAGAGACTGCGATATTGTTCGAGAGCAAGTGAAGCTCGGAAAGTTCGCCGCGTATCCCGAAACATACGATCCCACCGATCCTAATCGTGTTAAGGTGGAACTCAGACTGCTGGAGTTGGCGACGGAGACGAATGACGAACAAAAGAGAAAATCTGTGTTCGGTGCGCTCCGCCAACTGGTGCTTGGATCTTACTACGATGACACGACGTCAATTCTCGACACATACCATGTTCGGACCAATGACATCAAGTTGGATAAGATCGAGCCAATGGAAGACTTGGAAATTACGAAGGAGTCAAGAGAAGCAAAGAGAGAAAGGAGAGTGCTGACCTTCCGAACATCGCTTGAGCTTCTGGAATATCCAACAGCAAAGTCGTTGAATTCCATGCGCGGGGAGAATCGCTAGAGTTTGGGATTTAAACTCGAGGAACACTATTGCAGCTTCCCCAGGCTGTGTTCTATCTTCAATCCGGGGTTTGATATTCATAGGAATTCCCAGATCAACTGCCAAAAACGCCCAAAACAGATTAGAGGGGGGTATTTTGCGATGATGCTTTCATAGAAGACGCCTCACATTTTTCCCTGGAGATGGGATTCAATTCTTTGGCGCATTTAAATTCGTGCAATAACTCTTGAAGATTTCAAACTTCGTTGGTCGTCAGGGCTGCTCACCAAGAACAAATGTCGGATCACGATAAATCAATAGCTGGGGATTAGGCAAACTGGCGAATCAGAACCATGTGAAGCCATTTGCAGACGATAACACTTCCACACATACATAACAATTCTCATCCACTACTCAATTGATATCAGCCCTCAAATAAAGCCGGATCACTAGCCCTAGAAAGAAACTAAAGTGTCCGATAGCAGAGAAAAAGAAACACAAAATGTCGTGCGAGCCAGACACGACATTTTCACGCTTTGGGGTCCCCCCGGCATTAGTGCTCCCCCAGGTATAAAAGGAGCACCATCTGCCCCAATTCCACCACCACAAAGAAGGCCACGTGGCCCCCTGCCCGCTGCATCCAGACCCCAAAATGCCACTATTCACCGCCAAATTCCCACCCCTGTGTCCCCACCACTTCCATCAATCAGGGAGGAGGTTAGGCTACCGGAGGGCACAGAAGAAACGGGGTGGCCAATCAGGACGCGCGGTTGCGCCCGATAATCGCCGGATCACGTGCCGGGCGCCAGGCATTTTGTATGGTCCTTCTGCCAACCAGAGTGCGACATTTCTTGTCGAGGTGTCCACCGCGAAAGTTATATAAACGAAATATCCCGGCCCAAAATTCCCACCTTTTTTTTTCTGTCGTCACTACATCTATTCCGTAAACATGCCAGAAAACTCTTTCCTCATCGACTTCATGATGGGTGGTGTTTCCGCCGCTGTCTCCAAGACCGCCGCCGCCCCAATTGAGAGAGTCAAGTTGTTGATTCAAAACCAGGACGAAATGATCAAGCAGGGTCGTTTGGCCAGAAAGTACGACGGTATCGCCGAGTGTTTCAAGAGAACCGCCGCCGAGGAAGGTATCTCCTCCTTCTGGAGAGGTAACACCGCCAACGTTATCAGATACTTCCCAACCCAGGCCTTGAACTTTGCTTTCAAGGACAAGTTCAAGAAGATGTTCGGTTTCAAGAAGGACGAGTCTTACTGGAAGTGGTTTGCCGGTAACTTGGCTTCCGGTGGTATGGCTGGTGCCACCTCTTTGGCTTTTGTCTACTCTTTGGACTACGCCAGAACCAGATTGGCTAACGACGCCAAGTCCACCAAGGGTGGAGGAGACAGACAGTTCAACGGTTTGTTCGATGTCTACAAGAAGACTTTGGCTTCTGACGGTATTGCTGGTTTGTACAGAGGTTTCGGTCCATCTGTTGTTGGTATTGTTGTGTACAGAGGTTTGTACTTCGGTTTGTATGACTCCTTGAAGCCAGTTGTGTTGGTTGGTCCATTGGAGGGCTCCTTCTTGGCTTCTTTCTTGTTGGGTTGGACCGTCACCACCGGTGCTTCTACTGCTTCTTACCCATTGGACACTGTCAGAAGAAGAATGATGATGACCTCTGGTCAAGCCGTCAAGTACGACGGTGCTTTCGACTGTTTCAAGAAGGTTGTTGCTGCTGAGGGTGTCGGATCCTTGTTCAAGGGTTGCGGTGCCAACATCTTGAGAGGTGTTGCCGGTGCTGGTGTTATTTCCATGTACGACCAGTTGCAGGTTATCCTCTTTGGTAAGAAGTTCTAAGCAACAAGATCGAGCTTGTATATACTTATAGTTTATATTTATCTTGTTAATTGATTCTTCTCATTTAGTGCCGGGTAGAAATTGTCCACTGGAGCGCGATTCCACCTGTTTTGATTGGCTGCTACGGTGCAGGTAGATCAGAATTTTCAGTGAACCAAGTCCAAGGAATCTAACTAAACCTAGAATCCGTCTACACTAGATTTAGAACATAGATTCGTTTAATACTGACGTGAGCGTCAGCCACCACCTCCTCTCTAAACATAATAATGTACGGGAGCCGTCTACCACATCAACTCCATGACACTCTACCACCTTAGAAAAGTGCCAGTACTGGAGCAAAATGTACCAGATGGGATTCCAGTATCCCCCAAGATTCTGTCGAAAAGAACTGACGGCCAACACAAACGCCCATTAACAAAACGTCAATAACTAAATGCCAGTGCCTGGCCCAACTTTCTGTTCGAAGTGAGTCACTGGTCGATTCACTGTTTCTCAAAGTTCATGTACAACAAATTGTACTCGCTCTTCAAGTCGTAGATGACTCGTTCGTGCTTCTTGTAGCCCAACTTGGCCAAAACAGTGTCGCTGCTGGCCAACTCGGCAAAGCTATCTTCATGAGCAACCCCCAACGCAGACTTGAGGTCTGGGTTCGACTCGTTGATCAAAGTCATGGAGAAACTTCCAGGCTTAAAGATGTTCAACACACGCATCAAAACATCCACGATGCACACGCTGGATGTGGCCGAAAACGGATAGTTGGTCTCAAATGACGCATACGACCATCCTGATTCCGGAGTAATGTGGAGCGCATAGTAGTAGCCTCCATATCTTGAGCTTATGGAGTTCGACGAGAAACCGCACGGACTGAACGAAAAGGCATCGTGGATGAATTCGATTGCAGTACCATTATTGTGATGGTTCTCTCTCATTTCGTCATCCAGCATCTCCATGCTGTCGCTCAACAGTGGAGAAGGCATCTGAGCAAATCTTCTGGAAGGTCTGAATACGGAATCCAACCCAGTTGCACTCATAGTTGCCAAGCCATTATCGTGGCCCAAATCGTGGTCCTCAGACTCACTCTCAACAATGGAGTCTGGGCCGGGCTTTCTTGAAGTTACAAACTGCGCAGCCTTGGAAGGATCCAACTTGGTCATCAAAATCTCGAATGTTTGGTCCGAGGAGCATGATCTGGCCGAATGGGCATCGGACTTGCATCCAGAACCTCCCATAAACAAGTACCAGTGGTCGTCCAGAGTGAAGTCGCCAACGACATACAGCTTTCCGGAAACAAAGTGCTGGTTGAGCAATTCGGTCTCGTGTTTCCACGATGTATGAACATGCTTCTGTCTGTCGGGAAACATAAAGGATCTTCTCGAGTAGAATACCTTGAATACTTCCTTGGAGGAGATGTTAGCGGATTTGCCGTTCACTCCGCAGTGCTCACGGGCAATCTCAAACATCTCGTCCAACGCAGCCAATGTGGTGGTAGTTCCACAGGTTTTCAAGATGAATTTGTGAGGAAACACGAAAAGAGACAGCTCCGACAACAAGTACGCGTCGACGTCGGGACCTGACTTCATGGATAAGATCTTGCAATTGACCAAATCCAAGATAGTGACCCATTTCTGCAATGGGATCGCACGCAAACCCTCAGAGGACACATTGGATGGAATCGCCGAGGCCGATGGCCAGAACCACACCTCGAGCAACTTCTCGGGGCCCTCAAAAGCATATGTGGAATCTAAATTAGCAGATAAAACATGGTCAACGTAGGAATCATCGATGTAGGCGGGAGCAACCATTTGTAGGTGGATTGGAACTTACTCTTGGGCGTCGTGCGAAACGGAGAGAGAAGTAGCAAGAAACGTTTCTTATTGCTTGGAACGTGAGTTCAAGTGGGTGATTTTCTGAGCAATTGTTCTCTCAGAAGGTTTTGGTGTTCAATGGTCTTTCACTAGAGGCGGAAGGGGGAGGGTCGACAACCAATAGTGAAGTTTTGGGGCAGGAAATGTCAGCAACACAAAACGAAAAGCAACAAGTAGCGGCAAAGTCGATTTGGGAAACACTCAGAGTCGTAGTCTAGGTTCTGTTATCCAGGTTCGAGGATCTTGTTAGATGTAGATAGTGACGATCGTGAGGGTTTCTTCGGCATAAACCACAGGTGATTATGGCAAGAAATGGGGCAAAAGGGCAGGGGATGCGGGAGGATCCGATGCCGTGGGAGCAGATGTGGGTAACTTGGAAAGAGATGTGTTTCTCTTGGAAGAAGTTAAGTATGGGCGAAAAAAATGGTGAAAAATCTTAGTGATGATCGCACGAGCGGGCCGTCCTGCAGGTAGAGGAGAGCAACCGTGACAAGAGGGCTGGAATGGAGGTGGTGGATGTACGGGTTTATGGATGGCAATGATGGGATTGGGTGTATGAAGTGGCGAGTTTGGTATTTTTCTGGTAGAGGGTTCTTCCTTTGTCATTGGGTGCAGTTGGTGGAGGAGGGTTGTGGTTTGTATGCAGGTGGGCGAGGTAGCAGGGAAGTACGTGTGAGAGAAGATGAAAAGGGGAATTTTACCATTAACATGATTTATGGGTGGAGAGAAGGTTTGTCATTAGAAGATTGATATTTGGAGGAGGTGGTGAGAGGAGTAGTAGTGTTTATTTTGTCTTTTTGGGATGTTATGTTTGGGTTTTTCTTTTGTTGTTTATGGTGAGCTTTGTAGTGGGTGCAAAATTTGCGAGATGTTACAAACTTCGGACTTACCAGAATATTACAAAAGGGAAGAGATATGAACACATAATGAATCATAAGCAGAGAAATCCGCTAAAGATTCTGAATGCGATGAATCTCCGTGAAGCGTGTTGCGAAGAACTTATTTTTGATTGATCAGATTTTCACATGTGTTGTTGGCGTAATTGTAAGCAGCGAAATTTGTAACGACGAGCAATGATACATGTTGAACTGGTTCTCTTCAATGGTTGCCAACAACGCTTAATTCGCTATTCAATTTGGCCATTGGTTGGATATGCTGGTAGATGAATTTAGGCAGCTAGCGATACCCACAGATAGTTATGGCGGGAGAAGATTCGTTAAGAGGTCCGGTAGTTGAAAAGGAATTAGAGGTAAGAGAATAATAGAAATATTCTAATCGGTCAAGAAATGGTGATTTGGGTGGGAAATTCTTTTATTCTAGAAATGAGCGATTGTCAACCCATCATACTATAACCTCATCAACTACTTAAAGTACTCTCTTCTGGTTATGTAAACTCTCGCCTTAAGCCTGATCTACCATGAAAAAAGAATTCGCCGAGATCATGAGTCAAAGCCAGGAAATTGAGGTATCGGATCGAGGGCGAATTCAAGTGTCCTCGTACGCAATGTATTGATTACCCATTCACGTTCTTGCACTCGCACCTGCCCCATGGTTGGAATAGTTGTGCCTGAAAACCATGAAATGTCAATGATTATCGTTACGGAGGAGGGAGGTCAGATTATACACTAATTAGAATTTTTGCTTATCAAAGTTCTTTTCACATTTTTGATCTTAGAATTCCCTCGTTTGTTGGCTAGTCAGACCTCTTGTCCGTAGTCTCGCGACTAGTCAGATAACCTACTTCTCTGTTACAATAACTACGATATTAGACATCCAGCCTAATAGTCAACATACAGAAACGGTTTTAGGGGACCCCTGGCTCAACTGCTATCTTTAGAGTCATCATTGGGCTCGGCCTGCCCGCCCTATGATGGGGGTATGTCTAAAATATAGAATGCTAGAAAAGTGATAACTACAAAATATACACTCACATCCCATCTCCACTAGATCTAACGCAAGAAATGTCACCCAAATCACCTCCTATTCTCTGCCCAATCCACTTCATCTATTCCTGCCCAAAAGTCTCATCCCAGTTCCTACCCACGCCTCTTCTCTTATCCAATTTTCCTGCCCACAAGTTTATCACCTGTTCGACATCAATTCTTTTGCACCCAAAACCTTCCCAATAGTCTGACCCCAGACAACTATTCGCATTCCGCATGGTGTTCACCTTTGACGAAGATCTGTTCGCGGCAGACTTCAACTCCGCCGCAGCCATCGATCTAGACTCTCCATCTTCAACACAACTATCACCACAATCTACTCCACCATCACCACACCATGGCCCAGTAGCATATCTTCCGATTCCGGAGCCGAGAGAAATCCGGCTGCGTCGCCGCTCCTCAGTTTACCGGCGACTTCCGGTGCGTTTGTCGCAATCTGCAATTAATGGCCTTACCATTCCAGCCAATTTAGGTCCTGACGATGAGTCCCGTCACAAGCGGACATTGGCCAACTTTGAGCCACTCAGAGTGTTGGGTCAAGGAGCATATGGAAAAGTGCATTTGGTCCGAGATCGGGTCAGCGGACGACTCTTTGCGCAGAAACAGATCCGAAAGCCTCAGATCGAGGTTTTTGATTCGGAAAGACAAAAAGGAGAGCAAGAAAAGTCTGTGGAAGAGATAGTAGTGGACCAGAAAGCAAATGCATTGCCCACGCCGCATACTTCCCATATCAAAAGAACTATTGCTGAGAGGCAAATCCTCACTACAATCACCCACCACCCCAACATCGTCAAACTCTTCTATGCCTTGCAGGATCATGACCGTTTCTATTTATTGCTCGAGTATATTCCCGGAGGCGAGCTTTTCCATCATTTGACTTCGAACAACTCTTTGGGTAACGTATTCCTTGAGGAACATGTAGCTTTTTATGGAGCTCAAATGTCCCTTGGACTCGCCCATCTCCATCGGTTGGGTATTGTCTATCGCGATTTGAAGCCGGAAAACTGTCTATTGAACGCACAGGGGCATTTGGTATTGACGGACTTTGGTCTCTCCAAAGCAATTGGCCCCGACGACGACGACGACGAGTGTCGTTCCATTATAGGAACTCCCGAGTATATGGCGCCCGAAATCATCAAGGGTGAACCATACGATTATGCGGTGGACTGGTGGCTGTTGGGGTGCGTTCTCTACGATATGATGACGGGAAAGCCACCGTTTACGGGGAAAACCCATAAGGTGATCCTGGACAAGATCATCAGGTCCAAACCAATGCTACCGTACTATTTGTCTTTGGACGCCAAAGATCTTTTGGGCAAGTTGCTCCAGAAGAATCCCGCCAAGCGGTTTGCAGTAGATGATCGATGGAAACTGTTCCAGGAACATCGATTCTTTCGAAAAATCGATTGGGTTGGTGTGGCTGACCAGACTGCGACTCCACCAATAGTTCCGGTGATAACTGATCCGGCATTAGCAGAGAATTTCTCCGATGAGTTCACGGCGATGAGAATCAGTGATTACGATTTGGGAATGGGCCAGCTTACCGATAAAGGCAGGGCATTTGAGGGTTTTAGCTATACTGCGAGTACCAGCTACATAGACCGATTTAGTTGAGAGAGAAAGGATTGCATTGCAGAGCTCCATTCGCACATTTGGGGTTAGATTCTCGCATGATTCTTTGAGAGCTTGCGTCGTGGCATTAGCATTTGGGGAGGACTTGCAGTAAGGCATGGCGTTTACTATTTAGGGAAGCAACACCATGAGCTGGATATAGATTGTGCATC
Source organism: Sungouiella ezoensis (assembly GCA_030569115.1). NCBI lineage: Eukaryota > Fungi > Ascomycota > Pichiomycetes > Serinales > Metschnikowiaceae > Sungouiella > Sungouiella ezoensis. Next base: position 212,545 of record JAJMJY010000015.1, read on the forward strand.
CAACAATGATCTGAGATAAATGTACGTGGATCTGTTTAATTGTCAATATGTCAGATTCAGATGCCGACGTCTAATGACTAGGAAACGGGATTGTCTCTCATTTACAAATTATCATACATTACAGTGGCTTCTACTCAAAGCTCCAATAATGAGACTACAACTTCTTCAAAAGATAACTACGTGAACGAGAATTATTCACATGGAGTTGCTCCTTCGGCTACACTACAGGTTGAGTGGTCAAGGCTACAGTTGCACATTCCTTGTACATATGTAAGTGCACTGTAAGACATTGTTCTTAAGGAGCGTACCTAGAACACAAACACCTACGATGAAGTACTTTGAATTCCCTTACTTTACCATGAACTTCCGGTTTCATTTTAATATACGCGTATTATTTAATTGTCTATAGAGAGCTCGTTATGATTGTCGGATGGTTTGTACAAGAAGTGCGTATTCATTTCTATGTATAGTGGCTGCTATTTAGCGGAGTACAAGATGTAAGTGATTAGTCAATAGACGAATCCAAAGGCAAATGCAACGAAATGAAAATAAAACCCATTTACTCCACTCCAATATGAGTATCTATTCTCTTCTATTCTTTTCTTCTAATTCCTCCTAACTTCTCCCATCCTCTCCTCTCTAACACGCGCGAACACGAATCCTCAACCTCCATACACAAAACACACTCACTAACAAAAACTATCCAAGCGTACCCAGCTAGAATCTTCCAAACAAAAATACCTATCGAAACTACCTTAACCCCCTTTAATTACCCAAATCATCGTAAGCCACTCAAATCCCCAGATTCTCCAAATCAACATTGCCTTATCGTAGTACTGGGCCTCGCACGACCAAAGGCAAACCTCACCAACTACACTTCTCTAGCCGACCAATTATCAACCACTTTTCTTCAAATGGATGAGACGTTAATTTCAACAATCAACAAATTGCAGGACGCGTTGGCTCCTTTGGGCGGTGGCTCGTCCTCCCCCGTGGATTTACCCCAGATCACCGTGGTTGGATCTCAATCCAGTGGTAAGTCGTCAGTTTTAGAGAATATCGTCGGAAGAGATTTCTTGCCCAGAGGTACCGGTATCGTCACCAGAAGACCTTTGGTGTTGCAGTTGATCAATCGTAGACCCGGTTCCAACCAGCAGGATGCCGACAAGTTGATTACCGTAACCGATAAAGGAGACAAATCCGAAAACAACTTGGAGGAGTGGGGAGAGTTCTTGCACTTGCCCAATAAGCGGTTTTATAACTTTGAGGAGATCCGGGACGAGATTGTGCGGGAAACCGACGCCAAAACGGGCAAAAACTTGGGCATTTCGCCTGTTCCCATTAACCTCAGAATTTACTCTCCGCACGTGTTAACTTTGACGTTGGTGGACTTGCCGGGCTTGACCAAGGTTCCGGTGGGAGACCAACCAAAGGATATCGAGAGGCAAATCAGAGATATGGTGATGAAGTACATCTCCAAGCCCAATGCCATCATTTTGTCTGTCAATGCCTCCAACACCGATTTGGCCAATTCCGACGGATTGAAATTGGCGCGTGAAGTCGACCCTGAAGGTGCTAGAACCATCGGTGTGTTGACTAAGGTGGATTTGATGGATGAAGGTACCGATGTGGTTGATATTTTGGCGGGAAGAGTGATTCCGTTGAGATTTGGCTACATTCCTGTCATTAACAGGGGCCAGCGTGACATTGAGTCCAAGAAAACCATTCGTGAGGCGTTGCGTGACGAGGCTGCTTTCTTTGAGAATCACCCAAGTTACAAGGCAAAGTCTCAGTACTGCGGTACTCCATACTTGGCCAAGAAGCTTAATAGTATATTGTTGCATCACATCAAGGGCACTTTGCCTGACATCAAGATGAGAATCGACCACTCGTTGAAGAAGTACCAGCAGGAGTTGTCCATGTTGGGCCCCGAGTTGGAAGAGAGCCCTACCCTGATTGCGTTGAACATGATCACAAACTTCTCCAGGGACTACAATGAGATCTTGAACGGTGAGGCCAAGGAGTTGACTTCCCAGGAGTTGAGTGGTGGTGCACGTATCTCGTTTGTGTTCCACGAGATCTTCAAGAACGGAGTCAATGCCATCGACCCATTCGACCAGATCAAGGATGCCGACATCCGTACCATCATGCACAACACTTCTGGTTCCGCTCCTTCGTTGTTTGTGGGCACCCAAGCATTCGAGGTGCTTGTCAAGCAGCAGATCACTCGTTTGGAGGATCCTTCTTTGAGATGTGTCAACTTGATTTTCGACGAGTTGGCAAGAATCTTGTCCCAGATTATCAGCCATCCTCAGTACTCGCGTTACCCAGCGTTGAAGGAGCGTCTCTCCCAATCTTTCCTTCAATTCTTGCGCGAAGAGTTGATTCCAACCAACAAGTTTGTCACCGACATCATTTCTGCTGAGGAGACCTATGTCAACACCGCCCACCCAGACTTGTTGAAGGGTTCGCAAGCTATGGAGATCGTTGAGGAGAAGTTCCACCCCAAACCACAGGTTGCTGTTGATCCCAAGACTGGCAAGCCATTGCCTCCTAGCCAGCAGGCACCGCCACCAGCAGCATCCAAAGATGACACTAACGGATTCTTTGGCGGATTCTTCTCGTCGAGAAACAAGAAGAGATTGCAGCAGATGGAGGCTCCACCTCCAGTGTTGCGTGCCACCGGTGCGATGACCGAGCGTGAGCAGATGGAGACCGAGGTGATCAAGCTCTTGATTTCATCATACTTCAACATTGTCAAAAGAACCGTTGCAGATCTCATTCCAAAGGCCGTCATGCTGAAGTTGATCATCAGATCCAAGGACGACATCCAGAAAGAGTTGTTGGAGAAATTGTATAGCTCCAAGGACTTGGCAGACTTGGTGAAGGAGAACGAGCTTACGGTGCAGAAGAGAAAGGAGTGCTTGAAGATGGTGGAGGTGTTGACCAACGCCAGCGAGATTGTGGCAAGCGTATAAGCGTATTTTGTTTATTAGTTAGATCCTCGGGCTTTAATATATAATTGCCAAATGGAAGGGCAGCCCTACCGGGATCCTAGATCCTAGAAGATCTTAGATTGTGTATACATTAATGTGAACGTCAGCGGTATCCAACACAGCCTCTGTATCACTCCACGGAACATTAAAGATTCCGCTATTGATCATAGGCATGTTAATCACAGGCTTGCCGTTTTCCGTTTCTACATTTTTGATCGATTTCGACTGCGTGGTTACCTCGCTCATACTTTTCTTTGTATACTCAAGAATCTGGGCCGGAGAGTTTTCAAAATTGCTGGTGAATAGACATGCTATGTATACTTTAGATTCTGAATCCGCAGGCACCACCAACGATTTTCCAAGGAGAGAATTGCCATATTGGTGACAATGATCAGCATACAACTGGAAAGCAGAGGGGTATCTTTTCCTGAATTGGGCAGCAATTCCTCCACCCCACAGACCAAAGGGGTTACAAGCATGAGCCAATACAATTGATTGAGAGGAAGTATGAGAGAAAATATCGCCCTTGATGTATTTAAGCATGAGTAGTAGTTGATTGTGGGGAAATGTGATGCAGGAAGATAGAGAAGAATTGGCGAAGGTGATCTAGTGAAAAGAAAATATGAAATACAAGAAGAGTTTGGACCAAGATCATAACACATAGCTGTTGAACATCCGTAGAGTTGTAGGAAAATATTGTTTCAGCTAGTTATGGGATTTACAAAGAAAGTAGCAGGAGACATATAAAGTTGGTAGAGAAAAGAGAGAGTTAACTATTCAAGAACAGCAACTTTCTGTTGGAAAATGTGAATTAAAAATCTTATTTTTCAAATTTGCAGATATTCCCACATTCGCAAGTGGACACCTAGACAATCGATCATGCCTGAGAGAGAGAATGTTGATTACCCAAGATACCGACTAGACACATTCCTAGACATCACAGGAGATATCCAAGTAACAACTCTATTCTCTTCTCCCACTTCAAATCCTGCCCATTCTCCTTCAATCTCATCTCAAGACCCTCACGCCCACGAAAACTCAACCACCTCTCCAGCACTCCGATGGTTCACCCCATTCACTTTAAACCCACTTTCACATCCGCACCCAAACAAATCCTCCACCTCCTGTGATGCTGGAACCTCTCCGCCATAGGTTGTAGCCTCCGGAACACACTCAAACTTGATTCTGTTCGATTCCACTGCCAAATTCATATCAGTATACCGATCTTCAGGAGACACCATAAAGAATTCCACACGATCACCGATTTTGGGTTTGGCCTCGGGAGAAATCGCCAACAAATCAGCCTTGGCACCCCATCCGCCTCCTCCAGCAATAACCTCATGCTTCTTGAATTCGTCTCCACTGTACAATTTTACATACACCTTGGTGTCCTTGCTGGCGAGCGACATGATTTTTTCGTTTTTCTCGAGAAAAGACGCAGCGGGCTTCCCGTTGATAGTCTTGATGAGATTTCCATGGAATTTCGTTACTTTCAACACCTCATTTGTCAATTGGATCCATCTATCGTGCGACACAGGTCCAGACATATGAGCATCCAAAGGAGGAATCTTTGCTGTCAATCCACAGAGCATCTCGCCCATGTTCGGATCGCTGGTTTTCGCCTGTAAATGCTTAGGTTGAAAGAAGAAAAGTGTAGCCAACGTATTAGTAGAGAATGCCGTGTTGGCTAGAGATAAATCAACGGTGTTGTCGCCCATAGAGAGGCGAAGACTTGCATCGATGTGCTTCCAGTGTGTTTTGGCGCCAACAACGTGAATTCCGTCGCTCTCCCTCAACGGAGGATTGGAGTCTTTTTCGTTGAGATTGATCGAGTTCTCAAAAGTCATGTAGTCATCCAACCAGAGCTCAGATACGCCATTTCGGGCCCCATTGGGCGCCACGGCGTCTACTCCGGCCACAAGCACCTGCATTCCTATGAGCTGGTAGAAGGAAATTGCATTTTCAATGACAAATGGTAGGTTTTGTGGGGTGGAGAGTAGAACCACGGATTTGGGAGTGAAGTGCGTGGGAGCAAGCAACGACGCACGGTTCGGGGATATGGAAGTTTTGGCGAAGAATTGAGCTGCCGAAAGGCGTGATCGCGAGAATCGGCGTACAAATTTCATGGGAGAAGGTTTGGTGAAACTGAAAAGTAGTGCAGGTAGTATGTGATTGGTGATGATCGCCAGGAAGGGAAATGCAGTAATGGTAGTTGGAAATTCCTCTGATTATAGTTGTTATGCAACAAGTCTATATTCAATTGACGATTCTACTTTTAATTGAATATTCTATATTTAAATGGCGATTCTATGTTTAATTGGTTTTTGCCGCTATTTTATGTGCTGTCCACCGAGATCTTACGTCTCTTAATATCCTCTTCTCTATTCCCATCGGTTTGTTCCTTTTCAGCTTTTTCTTCCTTCTCACCCTCTTTCGTTTTGCTTGTTTCTTTCTCGTCCTTTTGCTGTTTCTCCAGCGTCTCCTTCTCATTCTCTTGCGTCTCCTTCTCTAACTTATCCTCCTCCAATGCCAAAAGTGGCCCAAACTTCTCGCTCACCAATTCGAACTCTTCCGCCAAATTAATGCTCGATCCAACATCAAATACCCGCTTCAAAACAGGCCCCCAGACCCGTTCGTCCCGCTCAAAGTCGCTCATCTTAAACACATTCTTGCCCAATTCCCAGTCACTCTGCTTCACACGAATAAGCTCCACCATAAAAGCGGACGAGCCAACGGCTCGGCCCAAGTCACTTATAAGACTCCGAATGTATGTACCCGAACCCACAGCGGCCGTGGCATGGAAAACTGGCAAGTCCAGTTGTGGAGGGAGTGATGCGTCCAACAATTTCGGCTGGATATGGGTGATTTTCTCTTCATCAGAGTATTTGGGGTTGGCCATGAATTCCTCGGAAAAGAAAAGATCCAGATCATTGAGAGTGGGGTTATTGGCAAGCATGGAGTACATGGTGTTTCCATCAGCATCGGGCTCCACCTTGATAGCACCAAACTTCTCGCTTGGGCCAAAATCTTCATGTACCACAAACAGCTCCACTTGAATGTCACGGGCCTTGATGGCCTTGGGCAACGGAATTCCCTCTCTGGCATATTCGTACAACGGCTTTCCGTCCACTTTTAGAGCCGAATAGATCGGTGGAGTTTGTTTCGACCTGCCAACGAATTTCTCCGCAGCTTTCCTCAAACTGTCAAGCGTCACATGTTCAGTCTCTGTGCGAGTTAAAACCTCTCCTTCGGAGTCTCCTGTTGTCGTTGACTGGCCCAAAACAGCTCTTGTTTCGTAGGTTTTCGTACATTCTCCCAAGTAGTAGTTTAGCTTCTTCGTTCCTGTTCCCACGCCGATGATAAGCACACCTGACGCCAAGGGATCCAAAGTTCCGCCGTGGCCTACCTTGATTTTTGTCTTTTTTACCCGATTGGCGATCTTGCTGGCCAGCCATCTGGTGCCTTTTGTTAATTGGTCATGGGCTCTCAGTTTTGCTTCGGCCAAATCGTGGGCGAAAACGTTGGAGGTGTCGAAAATGGTTTGGAGTTGAAGCACAACTTTAGAAGACGAGATACCACTGGGTTTTTCCACTGCAAGAATTCCGTTCATGTTGCGTGGGATGTATCTGAACATATCGATGCGACATCGCGATGGGCCGGAAAATGTGTAGGAAGCGGAGGAAGGTGATGAGTGGAGAAAATATACAAAAGATTAAAAGTAGGAGAAATCAGATATCAGTTTAATAAGAAATCAATTATTGGGGAATTGTCTTTATGTGACCTTCTCCTGAAAACTCTACAATGAGTCCATTTGACATTGGGTTATCACTCTATAGAATTTCGACACTTCCATACTTTCACCATTGGAGTTCGTTTTTCATATCTTCTCTTGAAATAAATACACTGTAGAATCTAAAATCGTGAAGTGTACCGAGCCTCATCGCCATGACTAGACCTAGTCCGTCATGATCTATCCATATATATCCAATCGTAGTCACCAACGTACTTGATATCACTCTCTACTATCTCGCTTATCTCACTCTTTTCTTGATCTATCTTCCATCTCAATCTTCATTTTCGTAATTTCTCATACAACTCTCTCATTTCTCTTATAATCGTTGTTTTTCATTCTTCTGAACTTCTCTTATCTCTCTTTCTTAATCTCTCTCTCCTACTACTCCCATTTCTCCGGACTAGGAATCTGGAAGTCCAAACTTAAAAAGGCACTCCTCACAGGCGAAATAAGCTCCAAACTCGTGTTTCGTTTACGCAATGTCTCGTTCACCTCCTCCACATATTTCTCCAACTCGGCCATTTTCCGCTTTACGTACGTATCTCGAACATTCGCTGTGAAAACTCTCAGATATAGCGTGGCAGAAAAGAACTCCAATATGTTGTCGAGCCAATTCTGTGTTTGTAGAGGAGACCAAGCCTCCGCCATTTGGCGATTTATCGCCGCAACAATCTCATTAAGCTCTTCTTTGGATATCCAATGTGGAACCAAAGGAGTTGCTGATGTGGAGCCAAAAACAGTGTTATCGTATTCGCCACAGGGTGCAAACTCCGGTTGTTCTCCCCTAATAGCCGCTGGTTCATCTCCCGGCACAAACGTGGAGAATTGGGGAATCATATACAGAAAATCACTAGAATCAAATTGTCGAGGAATTCTCACCACTCTGGTGGTTTGATGGAGGAGTGAGTCCCGGGGAACATATGGATTCGGAAAGTGGTTGACCACCAAAGAAGTTTCTGACGGATTTGGATTTGCCAGCGACGAATCGGGACGATTGGCTTTTAGAGAAGTCGAATCTGGAGATTGTGCATAGTGCTTGTATGACGAGACTAGATACTCGTGATAATTGAAAAATGAGAGTGGATTGGCATCCATTTGGGGGTCTTCATGGGCTGGATGTGGCTGGGAGTATTTTGTAGATGGGTTGTTGATGTTGGAGGCCATAAAAAGAAAAAGAATGATTTCGCCCAGGATCGAACTGGGGACGTTCTGCGTGTTAAGCAGATGCCATGACCAACTAGACCACGAAACCAATCTTGAAATATTGGTTGTCAATGAAAATATATGAGGGAGACTGAAATTGGAATTTACACTTTTTGAATTGTGCTTGATTAGACGTTACATCTGTGATTTTGTAGAGCTATTTTAATTTCTTGAATTGCTCAATTTTCGGCATCCGACGGCTTGTCCTTTGTGCGTGGATTCATCCCTCTTTGCTGCCAATGCTCCACCTGGCCCTAGGGTTGAACACCTTTACCTCAAGTGTCCTGTTTCTGGGTTCATCTGGAAGCATCTCCACATGCCAGAGGTTCTCCGTTGTGTCAAGGTGGTGGTTGGTCGCTACAGCTCAACTCCTTCCGATTCGTTCAATTACCGTCAGCTTGATAAGTATCTCTTTATTGTCCAGCGTCTCACCTACGCTCGACGAACCCGCTGGGATGCCTATCCTCTGGATAGCCTCCCCGAGTTAGATGAGCCTGAGTTGAAGCGTTGGATACTTTATTATATGCTGCAATACCGATAGCCACTAGCTATTGATTAGCGGTGGCGGACATTTTTCAATTTTACTTCCATTACTTTCCAATTTTTTCGCGGCACTTCATTTTGACTTTCTTCACTCGGGGGTTTTTGTAGACTTTCCTCCTGCTTTAGTTATATAGTTAGCTTGCTAAATTTATAATCTTGATTCGTAAAAAAAAAGACGATATTTGTTTCTCAAGCCCTAATCCTGCAGAAACTCCGACCTCCATATATAAAGCCCGTTGCAAAAATTTTAACCAACAACCGACCAGACCGTATGTACAAAATCTGTGCTTAGTGATGATACAACCGCTCTAACCCAGCTCATTTGATATCTGTTAATGATAAGAAACCGAAATATATTACTGAATGCACCGTTGGCTATTTAAATTAATACTAACAATTTAGAATGTGATGAGGTCCTCTAGATTATCGTGGTTTCGAGGAAGACTGACGGATGAATTTCAGAAAAGGTCCACTATTGATAAACACCGTAGACATGAATTTGTAGATCACTAGTGTTGGCTTTGAATTTTCTGTTCAATGAATTGACTCTACACCGATGACCAGTGACAGTTAGACATCAAAATTTTAGAATCTAACAATTGATTCCCATCTACTCTGCCACTTTCATCTGCCCTTCATATCTATAGCTTCCATTTCTCTAGTCTTCCTCACTCTCGAAACTCTCTAGGTTTCGTCTTTCTTAGGTTCGTCATTCTATGGGTACTTTCTCCCGTGTTTTGCCCAGTTGCAAAACTCAGCTCAATAACTCTTGTACATCAATAGGGATCTCAGTATCCACTTTCATCGATTCTGTTTTTTATGTTCCCGCCATCAGAGCTCCTAAATGCTACTACTTTGTTTCTCACTATTCTCACAATACTTTCCTTCTCTCACATGTCCACAATGCTCTCACATATTTTCACCTTTCATCTCACGTAGCATCTTACAGAATTACCCAAGTTCCCATTCTATCCAATTCCCCAATTTCCTAATTCCTCAACATCTCAACCAAACCTTTCATCCAACGTTCCCAACTCCCCACTGACCTCTAAATCTTCTCCATTCACTGCGAAAAATTTTGGTGCGAAAACCACTTTTCACCTCGAACCACTCGCCTACTACCACCAAAATGCTTCTGTCCATATTGGCGAGAGGTATTTCTCGTGCTACAATCCGAGCACTTCCACCTGCTGCCGTGGGTTGTCGCTGGTCGTCTGCTTCCACCCAAACAGGCCAAACCAGTCAGAGTCAAGCCTCTCAAACTAGTGAAACTGGCCAAAATGGACAAGACGCTAAAAGTATCCAATTGTCTAGTGATTCGAGCGTGTTGATGGACTCCAAGAGTGCTGCCAATGCCGCCAAGCCTTCCAGAAAAGGAAAAAAACACATCTCCAACAGAAAAGTCAGGGACATCTCTACTCAAGTCAAGCAGTCTGTGTCTTCAGCCACTGGCGCCGACATTGGCGAGGCCATCGACATCTTGGAAGAAGGAATCTCCTATTTAAGAGAGATCCAGGCCGCTGAACAAATCCCTGATGATTTGCTCTACTCAGTGTTCCAACCAATCACCGCCGTTCTCTTCGACAAAATGTTAAGCGAGGACGCCGTATTGGGTACCCGCTCGGTTAATCTGGTGTTGGAAATGTTGATCACCCACAGAATTGCCCACAACTACCATTTCTTGAAGGCTGCCGAGAACACCATTCGTATAAAACCCAATCAGGAAGCGTACACCGAGGTTTTGCAACTTTGGCTCAGCTATTTGGAGTACACCAAGGACGTGGGAGTTGGACGCATGGCGTTTATTGTCAAGCTGCCTTTTGTTGCCTACAAAGACCGCAGCTTTGACTCGCGAGACTTGCAAAACTTGGCATATTTTGTCTACGTGATGCACTGCTTGGAATCGGGAATTGACTACTCCGTTAAGGATGCCATGAAGCTTTTGCAGATTCTGGAGATTTCACGAGTTCCTGAAAAATTCCACGTCACGGGAACTATCAGAAGGTTAGGGTTGGCGGAGTTGAAAGATTCCGTTGCTGAATACGAGAGAAAGATCAATGACCTCAACACCAAAGCTATGGATCCCAATGGAACGTTTGTTGCTCAGAGAATCCAGAGCGCCATTTCGAACAACAATCCCGTCATGTTGAATACTTTGTTCGACCAAATGAAAACGGCATCGGTTGCCAACGAGATCGCCATTTCCGAGCCCACTTTCAACAGAGTGATGAACGCCTACATCGAGTTGCACCGTTTCGATGAGGTGGTTGATATCTTCACAGAATTGTTGGCTGCAAAGGGAAAGCCGTCTTTTGGCACCTGGGACTTGGTGATTAAGGCTATGGGCCACCCATCACACGCTAAGGAATTGTCAGGAGCAGAAAGAAAGAAAATGGTGGAAAATGTTGAGACCACCGTCAATAGCATGTTGGCTTCAGGGTTGGACATGAACGCCAGAACGTTGGCGGTGGTTGTCGGTGCATTTGCCAATTTGAACAGATTTGACTTGGTGGACCAATACTTGAAAGAGTACAAGAATATTCCGGTTGTTCACTTAGCGAGAAACAACATTTTGCTCGGAATGTTGAGCAACAAGAAGATCGCCGAGGCCGAGAATGCATTGAAGACATATGGTGCCGAAGACTCGTCGTTTGTTCCATCTACAAATGTCATGAACGGCTTTTTGGCTCACTACGTTACTTCCGGAAACAACGACGCCGTGGAGGGTATTCTCACCTTCATGAAGGAAAATGGAATCGAAGAAAACGTCGCCACGATGACCACTTTCATTAGCTACTACTTCAAGATGTACCGTAGCAAGGGTAAGGTGCCCGATGTGTCTGGGTTATTGGCGCAATTGAAGAACTCTATTCCATATAATCAGTTTACTGTCACCACCATAATCGATGGATTGGCCAAGGACGGTGTGAACTTGGACGCTGCCCGAATGATGTTCAACCACTTCTGCAAGGAAAACCCTCGGTTCAAATATAATATGGGATTGGTGACCACCATGATTCGGGCCGAGTTAGATTTCGGGTCGGTGGCCAGTGCCGAGGAGTTGTTTGACTTTTATGTTTCGAATTTGCGAAACGATACAAGAATGTGGAATATGATGATTGCTGCATTGTTGCCCAAACAAGAGAAGGTTGCTCTTGACTACTATAGCCGACTTTTGGATCAGGCACCATTCAAGGTGAAACCAAATTACTACACATACTACTTCATGCTTGACCACTTCATCAAAAGTGGCAACAACACTCGCATCCAATGGACACTTGACGAGATTGCCAAGGCCAATTTGGCCGATTTGGGAGGAAGTTTACCACGGATGATTTATCGCTTGAGACTGAAGTTTGAGTTGGCGTCAGCGTTGAAAGCGGCCGTGACGAAAACTCTGTAAATAGCTGTACATAGGAGCAGAGTCCGAGACCGAAGAAGACGCTTTGAAATTTTGCTATAGCAAAAGAAGATCGTGTAAATCTGTTTGGATGAGTCATTATTGACAACGATTAAATCTACTGGGATAAGTACCTCTGAGGTTGGAGGAAGATGTACCTCTAGATTCGGGTAATTTCAGAAGGCATCACCGTTGAACATACAATTAAGTGAAGATATTAGTATTCCTTTCAAGCCTGAAGAAGATGTATCATCTTGATACGTAAATTAAAGAAAAGGTGGGTGTGATCGCATATAGAGCTTAGAAATTGATGCACTAGTGCACATCAAAGAAGTTGTGCAACTTGCTTCAAGTTGCAAAAGCAAGGAAACTTGTGCATACATATTGCCTTATGGCAGAGCATACAGAAATTATCTTGAATGTAAAAAAGGCAATCCAACACCTTACATGTAACTTAAAATCTCAATGTCTCTGGAATTCATTTACACATTCTCATTTTAATCGAAGACTCATTTGTACTTGCACTGCAGTGAAATACAGAAGAAATTATGGCCATTATGTCGGATGCAAATCAAGGCAACAACTCCACAGAAGACAGGCCCTCCACACCTATAAATGATATTCTTAACTTTGCTTTGTTTGAGGCGATTCATTTATTATGGAATCTTATTTACTCTTTTGATCGATAAGCACCTCCCAGTGTCAATTGCAAATGCAAAACTACAAGGAATTTTGAAGGTGCTGGCATGGATATCAAAAGTAATTGCACTGTTACGAAGTGCGGAGGAGCCTGTAAGAAACCTACAAACTACTCTGAACGAAATATTGGTGGGAAATCTGCAAAATGATGCGTACGAGGTGATGAATTTGTTAGTATCGGCAAGAGGAAATTAACTTTCGCTTCTAAGAGCAGATTCTGGCAATAGAGTAAATCTGTCGTCTGCAAAATGCTCTGAACCAGTTTCTGAAGAAAGCACTTTTCTGAAAAGCAAATTCTGCAAAATTTGAACGGCCTGATTTAAGAAATATTAGACACGATGCCGTAGTACCCACTATCATCTGCTTCTTCGGATGTATTATGGATTCCAAATTTTCAGTAAAGAAGACTACTTATTGGATGTCTCGCTCTCACCTAGTTAATCACCTATATTGACTCCTCCTAGTGACGCCAAGTAGTTTGAGGAAGATAAGCAAACACGGGTAGCTACCGCGGGCAGAGGGAGAGCTACTACTGATAACTAGAAAGTCTGAAAATATAAGAAAAACGGAAAATGATAATCAAGGAAATACTTATACACGTAAACCTATACCAGAATCATGATAATCTATTCGGATAAGATTTCGCTATTAACAAAGAAATATCATGCAAGAGATACCCCAGTCTAGAGGATAGTCCCATTGAGCCAAGAAACGTATCGAATATACAAATAGCCAAGTCACCAGCTCCCCCACGAGTCTAGACCTCTAAGTCTAGTCAGTATAGTCCAATTATCGACGTGGAATATCGTCAAATTCTCCCATTGCTCGTTTCCACAAAGGACTAAACCAGTGATCCCAACGATCTAAGGCGCTCTGTGGAGAATCCAATGCTGGCCGAGTATCCAACATAAACGCAGGCATCCCTGTCTCTTCGTCGTCTGGTGCACTATAGTAGTCAATCACATATCGAACCTTTTCCCATCCCTGGTTTCTGCCCAACGAACGCAACACCGTCCAGTCGTGTCTATCAAAAGGCGGTTGTGAGTTGAAGGTGTTGGGGAAGTAATTGCCTAAAAGAAGGTACATGCGGGCCCGTGGCGAGAGATCGTGTGGTCTTCCTGTGAACATCAAGAGTCTGGGTTCTACTCGAGTATCATCGGTGTACTTTTGCTCCCACTGCAAAATCTGGTGCCATGCTCCTTCATTAAGGAAGTTGTGCACCTCCACCATGCTTTCCACTGCCGTTTCGTCAACTCCTTCTCCCTTTCCTTTCTTCAACATTGCATTAAGCATCTGCTGGGGAGATGGGTATTCCCAGAATCCTTGATCGGGCGATTCTCCGCGAGGAATCGAGGAAATTGTCCTTTCCGTGGGTAAAACAACGCGCTGACCAGGTGCTTTTTCCGAGGAAATGGCCATGGGCATATTGTTAAGAGGATTCAACACTTCTACATCATCATCGTTATTTGAGCGCATGATGGGACATGCCAGGGCGGGGAGCGATGAATGGTCGATGGGACATGCAGCCGGAGGTACGGAGGTTCCAAATCCAGAGTTATTTTTAATCTGAGTTGGCTTATCAGCCCAAAACCATCCCATTATTAATTAGATAATGATAGTTACATGGTAAAATAAATGCAGAGATGGAGACATAAAACCCGTACACCATGACATAATGGTGGGTAAGAAAATGATCGGGTGACTGGCTGAAGGAAACCAGTACACCAAGGAGGTGAGAGCATGCTTTGAATTAGACCCGTACATCGAGGAGACATTTTTGATGAGATTCCACGAGCAAAGACCCGTACACCATGTATTCATCTCCACATGAAATAGGTTAAGCCACTCTTTCGATGTTATCTCCAGCAATGGCCCTAGTTAAAGTTTAGTGCGGCGACTCTTTCACGTGCATGGACACATTAGTGGGGAGTAGGCGGAGAAGGTGCGGCGTACATTCATGGCAGAGATAAGAGAAGCAGATCGCAGGGTATTTTTGATGCTCGACGGCGACATTTCACTGCATGGATATTGGATAAAGATTCGGGAACCATTGTAGTGATTATTGCTTGGCCGATTTTGCAGAGCAGAGCAGGCTAAGGATCAGAGTCGTGATATACCGTCATGTAATGATAAGACAAATCTTCAGGGAAAGAGTAGAGGGGAAGAGTTGAATAATGGACAAATAGTCCATATGAGGTCGGAGGAACGCAAATCATGACGTGCAAATGGAGCATTAATTCAAAGTAATGTACTTGTTCCGGTGGAAACCGGTCTCCGAAAGTTCAGCAAAGATACGGACTAGCCCTCGCAGAACTGGAATTCCGGATGCAGAAATCCGAGGATGTGACCTCGATGATAGAGTTGCCATGTGCACGCCGGAAGTAGGTCGGCAGTTCAAAGCCCATTACGGTGTTCTGGTATGAGCAACAACACAATTGACAGTTTGCAACGGCAACAGGAGGGAAATGATAAGGCAGAGATGATGATGCTATGACGGGGGAGAAGTGGAGAGCGAATGAGCCGGGGGCGAGATAATCCGGCGGTCGACAGTTTCCCCCCACCTCTCCCCGGCAATCTCCCCGGAACTCAACCATGTCTCCCGGCCAGAATGTCTCGGGTTTGTATCGAAACTCCCTTTCGCCAGCCATTGGCCATCTCCAAAAATAGCGAGAATCATAGTTTGAGAGCCATAGTTAGAAGCTGAAGACTCCCTAGATCACATTGGCAAACATCGAGAGCCTTGACTGTGAGGCTGCGACCGTTGCACCGGATGGCACTTCCATGTGAACCTGATATGATAGATAATTCTACGGCTGCATCATCCATCACGACAATTTCATGATCCATTTTGATAGTTTCCCGTTGCAGCATCTCCCGATTGCAAACCTGCTCCCATGCACAAAAAAAAATCGTTCAAGGTGACATCACATTCGGGATTAGTCCTTGGTAATGGCCCATCTTACGGTGGTTCTAATTGATATTATCCCATAGTCGCCTCATCCAGGCCCCCAACCACCCGAAAAGCAACTTTGGCCGCCGTATCTATCAATAAAAGTGGTGGGTAGATTGCGATCGCAGGAGAATTGGCACAATCCTAGATTCCTGTAGTGTGTACGGCGCCGTTGTGGGCACTATCTACTATTATATGTCAGCCAGATTCTAGTGACACATGGAACTAACCTAGCAAGGAGATAACAGGCTATGAATCCGAGGATGAAATAGGAATTGTGGGTTAGCAATGGTTGTGGTCCAAGTAGCGTAGTGGAGAAGTGGAGGAGAATGCATGGAAGAAGCCATAGGAGGCCATGCACACGAGGTGTGAAAATCCATAAAAAATATCCAGAGGTGGATTTATCGTCAACAGGTAGTGGACGGAGTGTAGGTATCGGGCGATAATTTGTTGCAAATGTGGAGCCAGAATTTTTGGAGGTCACGAAGTCAATTCTTGTGGGGGGTCAGATAGGCAGTTGAATTGGTTCCATTTTGTATATTCGTGTTTTCTGGGAGGTCAGCATGGACCTCTGACAAGAGGAAGTTTGTTTCTTTTTGCTTCCCTTTGATTCAATTGCTCAATTGATCAATCGCTTCAAATTGTTCAACTGCTTCAAATTGTTCAATTGCTTCAAATTGCTCAATTGCTTCCACTGCTTCCGCTGCTTCAGCTACTTGAATTCTTCAATTACCTAATTGCTTCAATTACTAAATTGCGTCGTTGGAGTCGCGCTGCCGCAATGATTAATAATCTACCATTTCCCATACATCATTTCCTTCTCTGACAACATTAGTGTTCCTGATGCCTGTTGTACGCCAAAAACGTCGCCAAAATTCCAAGGTCATAGGTCACCTTCAACGAACCTCCAAGCACAAATGCAACCCACTGGAGCGCAATTCCTGTCAAGTATCCAGTGATCGAGGGCCCGAACGCCAGGCCCATCGTCTTCACAATATTCGTCCACGCAAATACCGTAGTTCTGTACTGTGGAGGAACCAACGTAGCCAAAAAGACATGCTTGGGAGCCACATCCATGCTCTGGGTCGAAGCCCGAACGACAAGTATGGTTAATGTCACATACAACGAGTTCGGAAGCGGAAGCAAAATCAAGAGCGTGGAAGCAGGCAAGTGAGTCGCCACCATAGTCACCACGGGGCCAAGTCTTTTTGTTAGCGACGTAGAGAAAAGTGAGCTGAAGCCCGCGATGTTGTTAGTGACAAAAAAGATCGACCCAAGGGTGGTGGACGAAACTTCGAATTTGTGCTTGATATAGTACGAAAGCCATGTTCCCTGGACAAGCGACGAAGCAAATGCGTCCAAACCGAAGAGAATGGAGAGCTTGATCACAATCGATAAGATCTCTTCACTCAACGGAGGGAAGAACTTGGAGCGAACCTTTTTGGGTCGTTCTAGAAGTGCTGAAGCCTCGTCCGCGGCCACCTCGGCATCCTGGTCCTCGACGGTCTCCTCAGCGTCCGGAGTAGGCTCAATGCGTTCCAATTCCATCTTGGTGGAAAGCATAAGACATAACCCACCTGAAACAACCGAAATCAAGCAGTAGATCCAGAAAATCAGTCGGTAGCCAGCAATATCCGAGTGGCCGTGGCCAGAAAGTGTATCGAGCCATGCTCCACAGAGAACAGATCCCAATGCTGAACAGAAGAAACCCAGAAATGTATACCAGGCATAGATATCGGATCTTTCGTCATGCAGTGCCAACGTGGCCAATGAACTCTGTTCAATGGATCGGAAGGGACCTACTTCACCGCCTCCGGGAGTAATAATACCCACCACGGCGGCAACAATCAAGATAATGGGGTTGGAGAACATGGCAAAGATGGCCCCAGTCAAACCCATTAAAATACACGAAATTACCATGGTAAATCGCCGGCCCAAGCCGTCGGCCATGATTGAAAACACAAAAGACGAGACCAAATCGCCCAAAAACGTCAATGTCATGAAAGAGCCAATTGTGGCTGGTTGCATGCCGATTTCTTTAAGAAACACCACGAGAATCAACGTGGTGAAACCAAATGCCATGAGACGGAACATCCGCACTAAGATAATAATGTGGATGTCTTTGCTGGCATGAATAAGGGTGGTGAGCCCTATTTCGTTAAAAAACCCCGCCATATTGGTCATATTGATGGTAGAGAATGCTGGAAGGCTGTGTCAAGTGGTGATAAAGGTCGTGTAGTGGCCATTACTGTGGGGGTACGATCGTGCTAATTTGAACAATGGAGATGCTGGAAACGATGAATTACCAGCAGAATGGTAAAAAATTCGACAATAATGATTATAAAGATTATGATAATGATGTATTATATGCGGTGGGTGTATGTGATTTTCTGCTACTATGCGGAGTATCAGCGGAGCTACAAACCCATGGGGAAGTCGCAACAATTAGTCCGTATAAGGTGATCGCTATCATATGACTGCTAGCACGTGACTGAAAGGTCGGATGTCCCTTCGTTCCCCCCCCCACCCGGTCGCCACAAGGATACCGGTCGCACGTGCCTCATTGCAGGTGACATCACTCCGCCACCACTACTGCACACCGCTGGACGACATTTGGCAGGGTTGTTCAATAGTAATTTATTTAGCCATCCCCGGAGAGCGCAGGAGAATCATAATGCGAGGGTAAATTCACTCACCAGGGAAATCCGGTTGGAATCACAGGTTGGAACATGGACGCCCTATCATCAGAAAAGAAACTATTGCAGGCATTCGTCTTGGCCCGAGCTTTGAACTTCTCCAGCTAATCATTGGAGCTCCTCTCAACATTCCACAATGCCTGGGATGAAATATTGGCTGATTCGCTGCACGAAAACGGTTCGACACTCCGAACTAACACAGCACAGCGGCCACTCTGGTTGGTTACTGGGCATAAGAGCACGACATTGTAGTTCCGGGCACACAGTAGAAATACTGATTGTTAGATATGCGCTTAGGGGAATTCGGCAAGAAACGTTGAGAGGTCTGTGCGCAAATTACATCCGTCTTTGGAAATGGCAGGAAATGCCGATGAAATTGTACGAAGATTCGGGACGACGGTTTAGGTACATGTAATAAACAGATGATAGCAAAAAAACACCACCTGATGTCAAATACCCAAGTAGCCCGTTCAGAAGTACTAGTTGGCCGAAGACATGTCAAGTTAACTCAATTTCACGGTGTTAGTGAAATTTCTGTCCATACAATAATGTCGCATTGCCTTGCACATCATGTAGCACAATGGAGGAATCTATTGGATGAATGTCGCATGGGTCCCGCCAAGTATGAACCTGCCATGTCGTACGCAATTAGCGCTAACTATTGTGGAAATCAGTCCGCAAAAAAGCCTTCTAGGTGGAATCTGGTGAATTGGAGAGATACCGAATCCCGGAATACTCTACGTTAGAATTTCAGAGCTTGTTTGTACATTATAGGATTCTTTCTCTACAGCCTCTGAGCAATAATGTCGACTGATTGGTGCGACTTGACCGGAAGTGCAAGCAGCACACTATAGGGGTTCGCAGAATGCATATATAGTGGTCGGTCGTTGGATTAATTCATTTCCGGGGTACATGGGCGCGAAACCTGTACACCATTCAATACAGACATGCAGCACCCCATCGGCTTGCCCCTATAAGATGAAATTCGGAAATACAGTAAATTACATTTCTTAGATGAAAGCGATGTTGCAAGAAAGATCAATAAAACCAACATCTAAGATCCGGTGGAAGCTTCTTGCAGTCTGTAAGTCAGCAAAAGTGGGTCTAGTAATTATTCTTAGGGTAACGAGTCACATGTGACACAATGTATGGTCAGACGGAGAAAATTCCAGCAGTCGCACGCGGAGATAAGAAGAATTTTTCAAAAAAAAAGGCTAATTGTTTCAGGGTACTGTATTCCCATCTAAGAAGAGAAAGCAACTCATGCTGCGGGACATAAGCCAAGTGTCTTCTTCGTCTACTGTTCATAGACGGTGGCTAAATTAAGGTTGACAGTAGCAAGCACTTTTGCGTCAAAACAATAGCTACATGCCGTATTCGTGCAGGTAGTTAACGCACGATTGTTCCATGGCTCACATTTACGAGGTTCTTATGCACAGACTCGCTAAGCGAGCCTTCTATATACTCTTAATTTACTGCCCCATTATCCGGCTTCTACATGAATTATAGTGTTCCCCCAACCCGTACAGATGTTTGTAGAACGCGACCACCAACTCTTTGTCATCCCCCTCGTTGAATACGATTGGAGCACTACCCGCGACCAAAACCCGAATTGCAGTATTGTATGTCTTGCTCAATGCCAAAAGTTCCATGTC
The DNA here is from genome assembly GCA_030569115.1 of Sungouiella ezoensis. Taxonomy (NCBI): domain Eukaryota; kingdom Fungi; phylum Ascomycota; class Pichiomycetes; order Serinales; family Metschnikowiaceae; genus Sungouiella; species Sungouiella ezoensis. The sequence continues at coordinate 232,480 of JAJMJY010000015.1, forward strand.
GGAGCCCCACATAGCTGTCTCCTCCAACTCCTTGGTGTATTCACCGATGTCTCGAAGTGAAAGCGTAGTCTCGTCGAAAAGGTAGGGAATAAAATCATCAGGATGACTTCGGATATAGTCAGCAGCACTTTTACGGAGATCCGACACTGAGACTTCGACACCGTAGCGCCATTGCAACTGATCTTGAATCGAACGAAATAGACAATGTCCATCGGGTTGAATCTCCTGCAAATCCAAGTTTCGCGCCTCAAGTAACCGTTCCATCAGATCGGATTCGATCTTCCGGTAATCCACTTCTCCAGCAGCTTCTTGCGCCGCCTGGGCACGAACTGCAGCTTCCTGTTCCTTGCGCTTGGCAAGTTTCTCCTTAGCTCTATTTCTTTTTCTGGCTGGAGGTGAGGGCATATTCCCAGCAGAATTTTCATTTGATGCTTGCTCGGGTTCTGATAGCTGTAGCGACGCAAGTAGCTGTTCCGGAGTGACCTCTTCGAGCTCTTCTTCAGTTTTCTGACCATTAAAGACGGCCAATTCCTTCTTGTGTCGTTCTTCTAGCTGAGTCTGCATATCCTGACATTTCTGATTGACTGACTTTCTGGTCTTTTTAGTCGCCTGCTTCTTGAGAGAAGTTATAGTGGCCACAAGATCTCGCAGCTCTTTCTTGTGACGTCCTGTGATTTGCTCGATCGTCTCCGCAACAGTCGTATTGGAAACACCAGCTGATTCAGCGGCAGTAACATCTGTAGAACTACCTGTAGAAGCCTTTGGAGCATCAAAAGTATCAATGAAACTAGATTCTCCCATCTTTGGTATTTATTCGCTCTTTTTCAGAAAGTAATCCAAACTAAACGACAATTGCTAGACACCACGATGTTCCAAGCTTCTAGTTGGAAAGATTAGAGATGGATGGCTGCGCGACATTTTTTTCGTTTCGTTTTACCATTCCTGACAATGTCTCTATGTCGTACCCACTCCTACGGAATGTCGTTCCGAGCAACGCATCTGGAGTAGCGACCTTTCCGGTTTAGTCTAGCTAGGTGAGTGTTCGGCACCAGATATCTCGAAGCCGTAACCCAATCGGGTTCGTGCCGACACATAATTAGTCCGCGGTCGTTCTCTATAGGGCTGCTGCCATGAATACAAATTCTATGCAGAGTGAGAGTCGTCCCGCCAACAGTCTCCAATGCTGTCATCAGAGTTACGGCCAGGGGGGATGTAGTGGAAGAGACAGTGACTTCGAATTCGGCCAATCTCAGCAGGGCTCATCTTACAATAGGCGGGTACGATGATCCAGAGCGGCGGACCATCAGACAATACTTATTGGCCAAGGGTTCGTAATATATAAGACAAGACTGTGGTTATCAGGAATTAGCATTGGAGCCCAGTCCTTACAAGGCATCATCAATAGTGGTTAATGTCGTGAGGACGGGGAGAACCGAGGGCAGCGATCATAGGAATGGTGGACGCAAAGTGGTGAGCGGCCGAGGGTCAACTGCAATTCACTATGCAGACGATTCAAACCGGGGGAGGAGGGCCCCACTGGGCCGGGAAGCCATCCACACAGGAGCCTCGGAAGTCCCCCCTGGTGCCCCCCCTGCAATGGAGCCTCTGATTCCTATGCATAATTGCGCAGGTGGAGCCGGCATATTGTTAGCACATTGTTGGAGATGCATATGCAACCTCTCCGACACGACGATTGTCGAGTGCTTTACAATAGAAAAATTGCAATTGTATTTATATTTCCTGTGCCCGCAACAGCTATTCCCCTAGCCACCATTTTTTGCTCCCTAGTGGTAACATATTCACTTGTTCTTCTCTCTTCCCTCTCCTCCTCTTGGGTGTTTGCTGAACTAGTTAGCTGCTTGTCCATTTGCCCATCTTCCCTCTTTTCTTGCTCTCTTTCTTTCGTCCTTTCTTTTCTCAGTCCCTCTCCAGGGTTTACGCCAATTGCATCGTCAAGCACTCACGTCTTGAGACCATCTCCCGCATCATTTTCATGTCCATTGTTGAAGTTTGATTGTCCGTCATTGTCCATTTCCTCCGACATTCCAATCTTCCACACTACCAGTCTTCCATTATGAACAGTTCCCCCGACATCTTCCACAGCGTGCGTGTCACCCAAGCATCTCACAGGGCATCTCACATCAACGTCCAACGTTCAGAATACACTGCTCACATGTTGCAGGTGGACGAGTACAAGGACGAGATGTACATGCACCTCTTGGAAAGGGAAGCAATATGTCGGCCACATCTCTACTTGATCCAGCAGCAGCCTGAGGTTAACTTACGCATGAGGCCGCTCTTGCTTGATTTTTTGATGGACGTTATCAACAAGTTAAGGTTGTCCACCTCTACGTTCCCATTGACGGTCAACATCATTGACCGTTACTGTTCGGTGCGTATCGTCAAGAAGCAACACTATCAGCTTTTGGGACTCACCGCATTATGGATTGCCTGCAAAAACTTAGACTCCAAGTACCGCATTCCATCGTTGAGCGACTTGGGCACCTACTGCCTCAACTGCTACGACAAGAAGTTGTTCTTGGAGATGGAGAACCATGTTCTCAAGCTGTTGAGATGGCAGGTGCATGCGCCTACTTGCGACGCATTTATTGACATGTACATCCACTCCTTGGCGCTGTCGTTGTTTTTAGCCGGTCCTAGAAACCAAGACAGGGTATGCAACGACATCAAGATTGTGGCGGTCTACATCTGCGAGTTGATCCAGTTCTATCCCAACATCTACTTCAACTACACGGCACCCAAGGTCGCCTTGCTAGCCGTAACCTTCGCTTGCATGATCTGCGAGGTGGGTGAACGCGGGTTTGAAGTTGCATCAATCCTCTCGCTCGTGACGTCCATGTCGAACGTGCAACTTCTCTCCACTACCGACTTTGATACCGCCTTTGCATTGCTTATTAATGTGTTGAACTGCCCCCCACCTTCGCTCAAAACTAAGTATTTCCACGATGGCTCCCGTTTCCTCCACCTCATGAGGCTTCTCATTGCATTCGTTAGGATGCATCAGGCTGGCGGCCAGGGACAGTCTGCTGCGACTCGTCCAACCACTGCGCCTTATTCGCCGCTTCTGACTGCGTCGCTGACTGTAACTCAGCTGTCGGAGCTGCTGACTACGTCGCTGAATGCGTCGAATCAGTCGGATCTGCTGTCTGGGTCGGATCTGACTGCGTCACCGCTGTCGGGGATGTCTCCGGTGGTGGGCACCCCGCGCCACTCGGAGGGTTCCACCACCCCCAAGTACCCGGCTACTCCTACCCTGCTGAGCATCAGCCCAAAAGTTGCCGACTCTGGCAATTATGACCACATACGACCCCTGTTGACTAAGGCGGTGTCGAGCTGCACGGGCTACCCCTCGGAAGACTCGCATCAGACGTTGCCTCTGCCTAATCATCTGCCAGGTAACGAACAGAGCCTTTTCGGCACCAAGAGATCGTCGTCAGCAGAGTCCGGGCCCTCTCAGTTGAAGCGTTCCAAGAGCGTCACTAAGGCAGTGTTCTACATCCTGTAGCTACGTACATATAGACCTTAATCATCTTCTGGATTTCACTGTAGCCCATTGGACGACTATAGGGAAGTTTACGATTAAATATCAAGAGAATGGGGTAGCCGTAACATGCCCGGGGACACTGTGTTTCCACTAACTTGGGATATTTTGTTCTGGCCCCATCCTCCGTATATTCCTATTTCCATGCGATAGCGCCATGTTCAGCCATTCTGACCCGCAGCTCCTTATGCATCGTCACTCTCCCCTGCAGCATTCTCCCCAATGGGGCCATCGCTCCGCTGCACATTCCCGCATCTGAAGCCACCAGTCTATGTCCGGCGTATTACCAGGAAGTATAAAGTGTGTGTGTCGGCTCAGATTCTTCATGGATCAAGAATCTTTTCGATTCAATCGAGTACTGGCAACTACAGGCGTGGAAAGGTATGACACTTGCCGCCATGTAGAGTGACACCTAGTCAGGCCTGCATCATATAGGGACTTGCATTAAAGTGAGCTACGCCCTGCCAAATCATACTCCTGCTTCAACACGCAGAGGGACCAAGTCTTATTCATCAGGAGGCCTACCGTCACAAACATCTCTGCGAAACCTACATCACTCAACTATTTCTAGTATTGCATCGTGAACCGCCCCACCAACGCGTCCCTGTAGTTTCATCCATTTTTTGCCCGTTCGAGAACCCCTGAATATCAACAATGTATCTAGAATAGGTCAGCTGGCGAGAACCATTCTTGCTCTAATCCTGAGAACACTGCACCGGATTATTTGCGGCTTATTGTACATTCATTGCGAGATTTGCGACACCAATTACCTTCATTGCCAATAATGGTACTTTTCTGTGCAACATTCTCAGACCTCGTTACGTGTTCCTCCCGATTGCGAAAGTGCTTGGCGTCAAGACCGCATACCAATAGACGGCAAGCAACTGTGGCCATCGACGTCCGTAACCAGCAGGAACGGATGGAGCGCCTGACAGTGGGTGAATAAGGTGAAGAAATCAAGTTGAATGGGCAACGTGAGTCGTCAAATGGTCACTGAGGTTTGTGCATCACTTCCGTAGGATTTATGGCTGCTTGAATCTCTTTTTTTTGTGTCCACTTCAGCATTTTCCCCATTGCTTTGTGGCATGGGTTTGTCGCACTTAGACGGCATTGCAAATCAGCACGTACAAGATCCTGCACTGGCTAGAAAGTTGTTCCAACACAGGAAACCACTATGAAAAGGACTGGCCCGAGCCATCCGAAATCAAAAGTAGCTCGTGTCGACTATAAGGCGTATGCTGGCTATGTGATATCTCCGGGCGAAGCAGTGGCGTGTACTGATACCTACGAAGACTTCTATAATATCTATGTAAAGGGCAGAAAACCAGTGAAAATCACCGGATCAGCAAACCACCCCGTCGACATCGCCAGGCTCCAGTTGTCTACCATTGTAGATACACTTTCGTATCCCGGGAAGTTGCAGGTAGAACGCAAGTACGGGTACGGGTTTGGACTGGGTCAGGTGAGAGAGCTTATGACAATGAGTCTGATTGTTGAAAAGTTGGCTCTGGGAGACGATAGTTACTACTTGACGACACAGTATGAGAACCACGAGGTAGAGGATGAAGAGGAAGGGGGCGAGGAAGAAGACGGGGACGAGGGGGACGAGGAAAATGAAGGTTTTGGAAGTGTAGCGAACTTTGGTTCTGGAGACGACTCCGACACTGACGACGAAGATCTCGACAAGCAACTCAGGGCCTTTTCCAACGGCCAGGCGCAAGACGATTTTGAGGAGGAAATTGCGTTCGGTGACGAAAACAATATTGATGATGAAAACGTCCATGACTCCAACTCTGCCGATTCAATTGATTCTGATGAGGAAAACGACTTGGACAGTAAAAATGATGACCTCGACGAATCAGAGGCAGAATACGCAGACTCGGCCAACCGCTTCACCGCAGACGATATCGACTTTCGTGTCAAATCACTTCTCCAACCTCCACTCACCGCTCTCGTCCACGACGACACTTTCCCCATCACTCCCACGCCGTTCGACCGATTGGTAACACAACAAATCAATTTATGGATGGGTGCTTCCCAGAAAAGTGTATCCCAAGTGGATTTGCTCCATCCGACTCGCCAAAGTTTGGGCAGATACGTTCCCTCTGGCAACTCGTCGGGTCTCCATCACGACCACGCAGACAACTTATACGTTTTATTAGAAGGACGCAAGCGGTTCACGATCTACTCGCCTGCCGACGCCCACACCATGTATACGGTTGGAAACATCAACAAGGTTTACGGAAATGGACTCATTGACTACAAGGTGGACAAAAAAGCACCTCATTGGCGTCATATGCGTGAGGACGGAGCAATAATTGCCGAACATGCTAGGTGGATGATCGAAAAGGGCGACTGCTCCAGCGAAACGAAGGCCCGACTCAAGGAATTAATTGTCAATGAAGAAGTGTACAATGGACCCCGAGACGATACCCTCGATCCTCCCAGTTTCTCTACGATTCCACCCGTCTTGGCCCATTTGGACGAGTTGACTAACAAAGACGAGATCCACGCCCTCACCGAATTCGCCAATACAGAGTTCCCGGGTTTCTTGCTTCTAAACAAGTTGGAGGTGTGGTTAGATCCTGGAGACATGCTCTATCTTCCCTGCGGATGGTTTCACGAGGTGACAAGCTACTCTACCGACGTCAGTAGCGCCCACATAGCATTGAATTGGTGGTTTGTGCCGCCCGCAGCGAGCGATGATATTCCCTATCCTGATGAACACTGGAAACAGGATTTTGCCAAAACTCTTGCGTCGATCGACTACATAAAACAGCACCGAACCTAGAGAATGGGCGGTGCATTGAAGTGGGTTACTAGCGCTGGCGGGGCATGTCGTTTGCTCCAATGCAAGGACCATGCGGATGGAAAGACCAATGAATTTAATGGCGCATGGAACATGTGATCGGATCGCATGTCCTAAAGGATCTTCTTTTACGCGGGGTACATGCATCATGAGTCCCAATGCAGCAACAGAGGCGGAAGCTGAGGGCAAGAACCTGCGCGGCGCGCTTCGTTATCTTCACGTGATGTTGCGCAAATCGCAGTCACAGTGGATCACGTGCATTCCGCCCCAAACTCTGATGTGGTTTCTGCTTAATATCTGTAGCCAAACTTCGATATTTCGTAGATGGGTCGGCGATTTAGTGCTTACTTTCTGGTGTACTGATTGTTTCTCCTACTAGGAGTTTCGCCACGAAATCTCCGAATCTCAGTTGCTCCCCGCGATCACACTACATTGCAGTTAAACACCGATAGACAACCAAAAGTCGAGTAAATAGTGGCTGTCAATCATAAATAGGCCAAATTTAACCAAGATAAACTACAGTTTCTACAATTAAACCCGACTTTAACGCTGTCTCAAGAATTGCCTTTGCCGCACCAAAAGAAAAGGGGTCGCTAATTTTAGTCAGTAAATGAGGAGGAGAAACTAGAGGCCCCCGCCCAGGATCTAGGGAAAAATGGCCACAAAAACTGCAGACCTCACAAACAAGAAACTCTAACCAGAAAATGCCGCCCCAAACCCACCGCCAAATCAACCCACCGCCTCATCATGGAAGAAGCCCTTATCAGTCAGATATCTAACTTTACTGGCCCGCAGGCCATCGATTCCTTCTCTGTGCAGTAGGGAAGTAGTGCGAAGTGCAGGTTCTGTGCATGTAATAAATGAAAAAATTGATAACCTACAATTCTCCCACATTGTCTGTACTAAAGTCTTGTTTCTCTAGCGTTTGGAACTTGTTGCTAAACACCCTGATTCAGTTCACGGGGACTTTTTATATCACTTTTTTTTATTGAAAGTTTTTCCGGCGTCGTTTCCGGCAGATTCTGACGTTATTTTCTTCTGGTTTGTTGATACCAGTATGTTGATTTGCTCTTCCTCCGGGAGTTATTCCCCCAGTTCAAATATTAATCGTCCAGCAATCCCACCCTGAGAAACCTTCACTTCTCCCCTTAGTTATTAGGTTAACTGAGGTGTCCCAGTGCATTATTACCCTCCTTTTCTGAAGAGCATTTCACTATCGCTGTTCAGAATCTTCTATCGTTTATTCCCCTTATGTCCATACTGCTCTACTGATCCGACCTTTCAATCATGGCTATGGCAGATAGAAGACCTCTCGGCATCCCAGTGGCTTCAACTCACGCTTCTCCAGCGTACAATTCCAACTCGAGTATGAAGCAAACCATCTCCGATTTAAAGGGAGTATTTCCCGAGAATGATATCACCTCCTTCAGCTCCGAAAAGAGCTTGAGCCCTTCTGAGATGTCGCCCACTCTGCGCAGCATCTCCCCCGATTCCTTGATGAATTCGGCCCACGGACTGATCAAAAAACTGACATCTTCTGTCAGTTCCAGAGACTCTACTCCCCCCACTTTTACCACCAATGCGTCGACCAACTACTTCCCCAAGGCCTCAATGGCGGGAGTTTTGGGTAAAAAGCCCAAAATGTCCACCCGAGTGCCAATTGCTACCGGCATTTCCACCACGATTCCAGTCACGGGAGAAAAGCCTAAGCCAGACCAGGAAAGCGACGCCTCGTTGGAGGACGACGTTTTGTACGCAATTTTTTTGATTTTGTACGATAAGGACGTCGAAGGTGCCGGTATGACCGTAAAGCAGATCTGCGATATTCTCATCGAGAGACATCCAGACATGGCGCAATTGTCTAGCAAAACCTCCAACTTGGTGAGTGCAAAGTTGAATGCCTACGTCAAGCGCGTGGAAAAGGGCGATTCCAACTTGAAATACGCTCTCTCGCGAGAATGGGCCGATGCTCTGCCCAAACGAATGGTGTATGTATATCGTGGACTTTTGGCCAAGGATTTCCATGTTCACGTCAAGAACGCCATGGATGGCCAGAAGCTGCAAGGCAACCTGAAGTTCATGCTGCAAGGTTCAACCATCACCACCGACAGTTTTGAGGCCGCCAAGCAGTCGGCGATGTTGAAGCAGCGCAGACAAACCATGTTTGATTTGGGACCGACTAGACCCACGTTTCTGGAGGGCCCTGTTGACCGCAGCAACTTGTTTGTTCCGTACTCGTCCGCCCCGGTGGCTGCCTCGTTCTCGGCTATCCAAGAGAGCCCAGAAAAGGACGACGACGACGACGACGAACATGATCAAAACCACGTCCAAAACAATGAACTCCACCCAAGTGCTGTTCCGACGCTTACCTCGGTGAAGAAACTCGCCAACGACTCGGACTTTGACTTTGACGACTTGGAGGTGTTCAACGACACTGACGACGACTCGCTGGACTTTATGACCGAAACTTTGAAGAACGGAAAACGCTCCAAGTCTATGTCATACTTGTCCACCACCAAGAAGACGAAGTTTCTCACTGCGGCCGCTGCCGCTCCAAGAGCTCCCAAGACTCCGTGTTCTCACAGTGTTAATGCTGCTGCTGCTGGAGCTGCCTTGCATGCTGCTGCACTCAAGGCTATTTCTGGAACTTCGTCTGGTCACAGCTCGCAGGGTTCCAGTAGTAGTACTTCACCCAAATCGCACCGGAACTGGGCAACGGTGGTGCGTTCTGGGTTCTTGACCCAGGAAATTGGTGCTCCGGAGGATCTCAACTTGTCGGACTTGGATAAGTTTTTCAGTTGAACTGGTGAAGAAAAAGACAATCGTGGAATGAAAAAAGAAAAAAAATTATAGTAACCACGTCAGTTAAGTGTATATTATGAAGGTACAACGTACTCCCAAGGGTAACTGTAGAATGGTGGGACTGTCATTAGTAGAGAATGATTCGAGGCAATAATAGGAGGCATTTAGGTTTAAGTGGGTGGTGAAGGCGATGGGAGGATTGCATTCTCTAGATTGAAGCTGGTACCAACAACAGTGGTAGTAACTGTTGATGTACTACATCTAATAGAATTTTGTTGAAGTGTAGTAATTACAGGATCCTAGAATGTTGTAGTAACCATAGTTGTACTTTTGTAGCAACTATACTATGTCTTGTTGTAGTAACTATAGTATTTACTTTTGTGGTAGCTATAGTATGTCCTATTGCAGTAACTATAGCATATACTGTTGTAGCAAGCATAGAAGGATGTTCTTGTAATCATAGTATCTACCAGATGTTGTGGTTATACTCGTATCTACTGGCATCTTGAAATAGAAACAGTAAAGCAGCAGGTTATCAAAAGTGACGATGTTTCTATTAAGCTGTTGTGATTTAACTTCTTCTTCACTCATCTCTTCCAGGTTTGTCTATTCTTTCATCTGCTCAACCAATTGTTCCTTAAGTTTGACTGATACTAGCTCAGACTAAACAAGTTCACTTTTTAAACCTTTCTTACAAGTCTACTTATCTGTCGAACTATGTTCTTGTTTCTACTAGTTCATTTAAGTCCTGGTTTTTGTGCGTACCGGTACTTATTAGTTCTACACTTTCACGATAAATGTATCAATAACCCCTAAGGAACCTAAAGAAGCATGTTTCCAACAACCATCAAGGCCGCAACCGCACCGCCTACCTTTGCAGCTCCAACACCACCAGTGGACGAAGACCCGGATTTAGTAGACGAAGAACCAGACGAAGCGGCCATGGAGGACGAAGAACCAGAAGAAGCGGACACGCTTGAGCCAGAGGCCATAGTTGACGAGCCAGATGCCACAGATTTTGATGAAGATTCAACCGATTTAACAGAAGAAACATCTGATTTCAAAGAAGATAAAGCAGAACTAACCTTACTGGCTCCCGAAGCAGCAGCAGAGGATATGTCGAAAGTTGCAGCAGCAGCAGAGGATATGTCGAAAGTTGCAGCAGCAGCGGAAGCAATAAACACTGCAAGAGTTAAAGAGGACGAGAACTTCATTTTGGATTTATAGATGGATGATGTTACAGGAAGGCGATTATCGTGCCTTTTAAACCCTATACTTGCAACAAATATGATACTACGGCAAAATTGCGATTCCCGGCTGATTGCCCGCATTCAATATTAGCAATACCGGAATATTCTCGTATTGGTTATGTCCTCTTTCTTGGCTGCAGTGCTGCACGATCACGCACCATTATGTCAAACTAATTTGACATGCGCTTGAACATGTTTCTGAACTTCAGAGGCTCTTGCTGGCAACATTCATTATTTTTCTTGAAAAGGAAACTGGGGCGAGAACGAGAGTTCGAGTCGTCACGGTTAAGTGGCCTGTCCGACATTTTCTCCAGGAAGATCTCCACGGTTTCTCTGCATCGACATAACTGCCCACTATTCGCCGAGGCTGTGCCGAAATGTGGAGACGTATCCCGATGGTGCCCCATTGCCAAGCCCCGCACTTCATGGACTACTTCTGGTCGTCTAGTAGCCCATACAATACTTGAAAAAGAGGTACAGCCGCACGACCGAAATTGTACTAACTGAATATTCGTCAATAGGCAACCACCACGATCCCATACATTTCACATCATTAAGCCGCAAGTATTGTCTCTCATTCTGGCCCACGTTGGAGCGAAACGCACTCAGCCACATTGACCCACCCGTGCTAGCAATTAAACTCGTGGGCGAATCGGGCAAAAGCAATTGAACCCCTAAACATTGAGCGCCCCTCCAGCAAGGCACAAGTTTCGGCGGGAGAAGTGCACCTTGTAAACTGGCGTCTTCTTGGTAAAGTACGCCGTCATGTGGTCAGAGGTGGCCACAATTTCCTTACGGTTGGTCTTGTCCGCCGGCTTCTTTTCGGAGCCCGCCATGGAGGCCAGCCCATTAGCGGAATCTCCAGAAAATGCCTCGGGAAGTGGACCTGCGTCATTGGTGTTTCGTTTCACGTCCCAAACTCGCACAGTATTGTCTGCACCGCCGCTGACAAGTACTCCCCCATCTCTTGAAAATGCCAACGAGTAGATCGACGAGCGACCGTGGCCACGCATAGTCTTAAGCCTGCGTCCCGATCCTGCGTCCCAAATGTTCACCACCGAATCTTCGCCCGCGCTGGCAAGCCATCTTCCGTCCGGAGAAACAGCAATGCAATTGACTGGACCTGTGTGGCCCATGAATATACGAACGGCATTACCTGTTTGAACGTCCCACATACGGCATGTCTTGTCAGAAGATCCCGTAAACACGTAGTTGGAGTTCGGATGGAATTCCACACAGTCCACGTCGTTGATGTGTCCGGCGAAAATGCGGAGTGGATAAATGTGGTCTGTGGCCCATAGACGGGCGGTTTGGTCGTGGGAAGCAGTTGCAAAATAGTGGCCCAATGGAGAGAATTTGACGTCCCAAACTGGCTGGTTGTGGCCCTTATACGAAACAAGTGCTGTGTAGGTGTCTAGCGACCAGAGTCTAGCGGTTTTGTCTTCCGACGCCGAGATTAAGTACCTGTTATCTGGCGAAAACGACATGCCGTATACTGGGCCCGAGTGTCCCACGAGTCGACGAGTATTGTCATTGTTATGTTGATCACGCTTGAAAATCGATTTGAGTGGAGCTCCGTCCAACGACCAGAGTTTGATAAAACTATCCTGGAATCCTCCGGCAACCAAGTTGGAGTCCTCGTTGAATTCGAGACATGTCAAGTTACTGTTCGTGTTGTGGAATGTGTACATGCATACCAGCGGGGCCGAGGCCTGGATAGCTCCCAACTTGATTTTTGACCTCAGGTCCTCGACGGCCAAAATCATTCGCTTGATGTCGCTGGCATCTTTCATCGGAAGTGGCAATGACTCCACCGCAGGCGAATCTGAATCAGGCTTCGTCATATCCTGGAATTCCTCCACAAGTGTCTTTCCATTGACCGTTTCTGTGCTCTCGTCTTTAACCTTGAGTTCTGCCTCCATTTCTTTTTCCACATCAGCCTCCAATGGCATTTTTCCAAGTAAAACTGGCTGCTCATTAAATTTCTCGATTTCGTTGGTACTGGTAATGTAACCAGGAATTCCTTCTGCTGGGTTAGCCTCACCTTCCTGGTCGATTTTGTCGGGGCGTGTGGACGAGATGATCGGATTGAGATACTGGTTGATGATACGGATCAACACGGTTCCTCCGACTGCCTCGTTTTCATGCAAGAAGTAGAGAAGCAAATTCATGGTGGTCTTGGACACCAAAATGCGGTACTTGTTGGCACGATACGCCTGGGCCAACAGATTCTCTTTCAAATGTTCAGGCAACGAGATTCCCGCAAGCTGCTGGACTTCGAGCCCGTGGAGAATGATGTGGTCGTCCTTGAAGGAATCCAAGAAGATCTTGGCATTTTTGATGTAGTTTTTGGAAACCAACTCCAAGTAGCAGTGTACAAAGAGCGGATACAATAGCCGCGTCAACTCGGGCTTGTAGAGGTCCAACGACGTCTCCACCCACGCCCGCAATATGCTGTAGGCTCGGTAGTAGATCTCTGGATCGTTTTCTCGTCTTTGCTTGTCCTCTTCATCTCGCAACATGCGCAACTCCTTTTCTTTCAGCAAGTACTGCTCGCGGTCCTTTGTCTCGCGCAATTCCCTCTCGGTCTGCATCATTTTCTCTCGTAAATCCTTCAATTCAAGGTCTGCCTTTGTGAGTTTACCTCCATCTCTGGTTCTGGGGCCAATTTCGCCTGGCCCAGTCATGGAAGTCGTAGCTGGTGTAGGGTTGGGCACGCTCGCAGTAGGAGTGTTGGAGCTTTCCAACCGGAACATCGCCTCTGTTTTGTGGAAACCCTTCTTGTTTAAATACTCCATAACGATTCTGTTCAAATCAGCCTGGGTATATTGCTGCTGGCCCCGAGGAGGGGGTTTTGGGCCCGCAGAAGGCGCTGCAGTCTGGGGCTGTGTGTTACTTGCCGAGGGACTTTGTGCCATTGATTGCAGATGTAGAGTTGGTGTAGTTGACGTTCGGAAAGTTGAATGGTGAAGTGTGGGTAGGGGCACGACCTGTGTGGAATTTGCAAATGGATGGCGACAGAGGAGGATATGGCTATAGCTCTGGGGATTGCGATTCTCTGCGGAGTGGAATCAGCTTATCTTTTTTTTGACTTTTATCTGTGTGTTTGTTGGAGTTTCAAGGTGTGATTGATTGATTTGTGAGTATAGAGGTGGAAGGTGGATTGCGAAAAGGAATGGTGTAGAAGTAGTTTTCGTTTTGGTTTTGGTTTTCGTTTTCATTCTAGTTTTTGCTTGCTTTCTTTGTGGATTAGTTGTCTTATTTAATTGCATTGTTGGCTTTTATATGTTCTAGTGATGTGAACATAGTATGGGACTTTCAAATTGTTAGAAGCTCGCAGAATGCACAGGTGGATTCTGACAATGAGGTTTTCTGCGTATGTGAGTGATTATGTCTCTTTCAGTGGGCTTGCTTATGTTGATTAAGTCTTGAATGTCTTTAATTCTTGACACTTTAGAATATTTTTAGCATCTTGAATTCTTGAACTTCTTGAACTTCTTGATTCCTAAGGCCTCCAAATTCTGAAAGAACGGAGTGATCCGGACCATGTAATGACAATTTTCAAAGTATGATCAATTCTCCTTTTCTTCGAAACTCTTTTCTTGCGGTGTCCACATATCTAGTCTTTCCTCTTTCAGTCCAGTCCAGATATCAATAAACCTCTGTAGCGAATATCGTCCCTATCTAGTGATTCCTTCTTGATAACAATTTGCACATGAGATTCTTATGTCCTTGGAACTTTTGGCTCCTTATGAGCCCTTGGAGCAAATCAAGCTGCGATAAGAAGACCTCACTCAATAGCTTCCAGGCTTCGAACGTAATACGAACATTACAGAAGCTAATCTTAATCTCAATCTGTTGAACAATTCTTTGTAAAGAATTTGTGTTTCTTGATGCGGCTGGTACATTCGGAATTCTGCCAGAGTCCATTGTCCTTGAAACTTCATTCATGCCTACAACTGGACCTATATCTATTTCTTAAGATTCTTGTTTCATATTCACTTGTTCCTTTCAAGATTCTTCGTGCTCCACGCCAAAGGCAACAATGTAGAGGGCTAAACCGATAAGTCAATCAAGGTCATCTGCGGCATTACCACACGAACCAATGTATAAGTTTCGAGATTTCCACCTCATATAATCATTGAATCTGGCTTGTTGTTTTTGAGAGCATTTTCCCTTTTCTCAGTTGATTACTTGGTTGATTTCTTGGGTGCGGATGTTGCAACCGAAATTGGGATATCTCCGTTCTGTTCATACTAATTTCACATTGCCATCAGACCCGGACTTAGATCATCAACGCCACCACAATGTTGTTTCACGATCGGACATATCTATTTGTGGATGCATATGTTTGGGTGTAAAGATCTCCGCCAAATGAGATATGTTAAGCATGCACACTCTTGGTTCAGGATGTGTGTACGTCACTTGACATATACACGTTTCCATGATAGATAACTCTTAGCTGACACATGTCTTATCAATGTTGGGTAGATGAGGATCCAACATTTTTATCTGGTTGACTCAACAGATAAGGGTGCAACAATTGAATTGATAACAATTGTTGAGTCAGATTCATACGAAATCTGACTCACTACAGAAAGTATATATATATCTAGGGTTTTATGCCGGACTTCTGATAATCATAGAATAACTATTCCTTCAGAGTTGACTAGCAGGCTTTCCCTAAACTGAGAGATAGTACACGTTTCAAATCTTCTCTCATCAAGCTGTAATCCTGTACAAGGAACCTAGAATCTTAACAAAACCGAGTGACGGCGTATTACTCGATTATCTGAATTCAGTTACGTATTAGAAGTTCTTAGGCGAAGACCTATAAACCGCAATCGCAACTATAAATCATGCTAGAATTATTCTATTGAATTGCCGAGAACTCAATTGGCCCATTAGAGAATTGCCGCTGTGATGGTCATCTCTCTAACGCAGCAAGAGGTGCTATGCGCATTAATGTTTGTGAATGCAGGTGATGTAGGTCTATAAATACTCACTTATCATAAGTACAACCAAACATACTCTTTTCTTGTCAACAAAGGATCACGAAACAGAATTGAAAACCTTTCTTCCCAAATCCACCTCCCAGATTGACAATGCGACTTTCTCCGACGGTACGACTGTACCCGGTGCTTCTGTATTGAAAGTTGCTGCCCGTGTTAAAGTTGAATATTGGACGGCAATCAAAAATCCAGGATATGTCCCATTGATTAATAGAAAGGAGGCGTATTTCGTTTTTGGACCACGCGATACCGTCCAGCAAGCAGCAAACCATGCTGCCGCCAAGTATCCAACCACAAATGACGACGAATCAAAGATGTGTTTGTGTTTTTCAAAGATGGAATGAAAGAGGTCGCAGTCACTGACGCCAATGCGTTGGGTTCACACTATCTTCTTGGGAGATCATACCATGATAGTGAGCAATATTCCTGATATCTTTGAGATTCGACGGAAAGAGAGGAGTCGGGTGTTTCGCACCTCCTCTTTGTTTTATTGGGTATCGTAGCACTTATTGCTATGGTGGTAATTTTGGTTAGGAAAATATGGGCAGGCGGAAGGTAATACATATTGCAATTAAGTTGTTAGTAATACGTTGTGTGTAATCTAGTTTGTGTAATCTAATGATCTCTTGAAGAATCTCCGTTGCTTCCCAGTCGATCGAGGTCGTTTCTGCCTCGCTACTGCCCCCTAGCTGACAATTCAAGGGCTTATTGCAACTCCCAATAACGACAGTAACTCTTTGAGCCTAATTTATTAAGTTCACAATCATCACTCTCCTTGTGTTATCCGTTTCTGGGTCCAATTGAGATCAGATCATACAGCGTTTCCGAATTGGGATTGGGGAAAGTAGCCAATACATGGTCAGTAACACATTAGTGGAACCAAATTAAAATAGCTAAACGCTCAGAATTAATAACAACCCTAAGTACCTACAATTATGTTAGCTACTGCTAGATTATAGGAGCAGTCTGATCCTGCTTGAACATGGAAATGCCATCTGTGCCATATTGAATAGTCATTTTTCAACACTCTACATTAATCGACGAAGAAGAGAATCCAGACTAGAAAAGGAATTGGGAACTGCCATTCAAAATTTACTAGAAGGTCATTTCTCACTAGCATTGAATTTTCCTCCGGCGTCATGTATCTTTTCCCGGAACTGGTTGTTTAGCCTTCACGTTCTGGCCACATTGTCCTACTTTTGCTTAGCTGAGTCTAAAGTACAATGTTTTAAATCCTGTGGGAACAGAAGAATCAAGTCAGCGCTATCAGTATTATTCAAATCCCAAGCAATTGTTTTGACAGAAGTCAATGATTAGTTCAGGGAGCATTTCATATGGCCAAGACTAGAAACAAGATTGCAGAACTACAATTCCCGACTTCAAATCATCTACTATATGCCTACAGTGGGAACTTCATAACTTGTGCGGTTGCTGCCACACATCTGTAGTATACTAAGTATTGTGGATTCAACAGACACATCGGAATTTCTGACATCTTCTGGAACCTGCAAATGCAAAAGAAGAACGTAGAACGGAAACATCAGGGACGTTTTCCAATCCCAAAACAAGGAGACTGTTACCTATGCAAATAACTTCACTATTTATGCATATAGGTGCCTTCTCTCGTACTATTTCGTATATGGTTCAGAGCCACGGCATAGTCAATCCTATGACGTTTCTCGGCGCACCAAGAATTTCTCCAGGAAATGCAAGAAACTAACATGGAAATGCAAAGCTTTCTACCCAAAACCAGTCTTGACTCTGATACTGCCACTGTGGCTGGTCCTAGGGTAGCTGGCACGTCGTCTTCTGGCCGAACTACTCGGACTAGAGTTGAATTTTGGACCCCCAGGAAGAACCCTGGATTCATATTGATTAAGAGGAATTGGACGTATTTTGTATTCGGAGAACACGTAACCGTGCAGCAAGCAGCAGAACATGCTGCTACCAATTATCCATCCACAGATGAGGTTCCCGTATTCAATGATGTATGTGTCTTTTTAAGAGAGGCAGGGCAGTCGATCACTGTTACAGACGTCCATGTGAACTTCCACTCGTTCTTTAGAGAAACAGATACGATGATAGTGAGCAACAGTCCTAGGATTCTTGAGCTTCACTGGAAAGATCAGATGCGCTTCATGTGTGTTTTCCTTTCGATTTTGTTCGGGGTGTTAGTATTTGTGTTCGCCATGATTATTATTAATGATAAATAAGAGCAGGTGAAACTTAATGTGCTTCAGCATCTATGCTGTTTATTTACTGGTTGTTCTGTGATGATAGTTGCCGGTTTGTTACTTGCCTCTCCATTACGATGACTATATTTGAGGGAACTCGATTCGTCCTCGAAAGAGATGCTGCTTCCTTAGGTGACATGAAACTACTCCTTTGCTTATTGTTCACCGATTTGATCAATATCAATTATAAATCAGAAGTCCTCGAGAACCCGCTCAGTCAGGATATGCTGTTCTCGTAGATTTGCTGTCACTGAATCGTCTACTGTTCCATTTTGGACAAACTAGAAGCATTCGAAAGCCTTTCTGCTCCGTAAGAAAATATTGGAGCCTCCTAGGATTCTAATTTACGGGGTTTACATGATTTGGCTTCCGCGTGAGATGTTAGCTCATGTAATTTGGGAAGATAGCGGACAGTTTATGCTTTTCGCCCATTTATCATCATTGGCCATTGAAACCTGGCATACATTTCTATGGCCAATTGTAACAGACGATTCTTAGAATCTGAAGTGTCAAAAAATCAAACATAGACAAGTAGCACACTTTTATATTACGGTGGAGTCTCTATGGAACAATTCTTTATTGTCTTCATAACCTCAATTCCGAATACCCTCAATGGTCAAGTATATGTGACTCCTCACAATCACCACCGTATTACCAACCTCACATCATTTCCCTTGGTCCAATTCATCATTCTGACCAATTATCGTTCCATCTCTTGGTTTGGAGCACATTACATAAAGTGAGTGACGTGAGGCTCAGAAAAAAGATACACCACCCTCTTTTCAATGCAACAAGACTCAGAATTGCAATCATTTCTACCCAAGTCCAGTTTTGACTCAGATACTGCCACTGTGGCCGGTACGTCCCAGGGACATCTTACTACTCGGACCAAAGTTGAATATTGGACCACCAGAAGAAGCAGGTTTATCAATTTGATCAAGAAAAAAGAGACATTCTTCGTTTTTGGTCCCCACGACACTGTTCAGCAAGCAGCAGAGCATGCTGCTGGTAATTATCCTACCACAGCTGAAGTACCCATATTCAATGAAGTATGTGTCTTTTTTAAAGACGGGGAAAAAGAAATCCCAATCAGTGAAGTCAACGTGAACGTCCACTCTATATTTACACCTGCTGATACGATGATAGTAAGCAACAATCCTCGAATCTTTAAGATTCAGCGGAATCATGTAATTTGTGGTGTGTCCGCCTTTGTTCTGGTAATGCTTAGTTTGATACTTGTTCCTATAGCCTTGCTAGCTTTATTTGGTGTGAAATAAATGTGCAAGAATGATGAGCATTCAGCAATCAATTTCAGAAAGTTTGTCGTAGACTTCAAGCAATTTTGTCGGAGTTCTGGCCGATGCCACGCCCTGCTCCTCGCTTTATACTGGAGTTCTCACAAAGTTATTGCGAGTGGAAGATAAAACTTGTCATCCGGAAGATAAAACTTGACATCCTGACCCTGCTGGTACACGGGACGCTACTAGCAAAGAATATTCACTTCTAGAAATATTCCTCGCCCGAAATCGTCCTGTTCCTTCTATACCAATGCTATTCGACCAACCCACAAGATAACATAGCTGAATCAAACTGTGTATGATCATGCTACCCTGATTTTCGGCTTGGCCGTATCCCACGGCCCCTGCAACTCATTCTTATACCTTTGCAAGTACGCAAAGTACAACGGAAGCACAACCAGCACAAAAATTACACCCATCAAGTACACTACAACAAACCCCGGGCCATATGCGAGGTATAGGGCCCAGCCCACCAATAAACAAACACACAGAGCCAAAATGTAGTGGCCCGTGGCCAGAAACTGGCGTAGTCTGAAGTCAAAAAGAGGAGCAAGGATGGACACTTCGATAGAAAACACCAAGAAAGAAAACACCTGTGTCGATGACAGAAGCCGCGACGCTAGCACAATTCCATTGGCAAAAGACATGTTGGAGGACATAATTGAGCGATAATTCCCTGTGACATCGAGAGAGTAGTCATGGTAAACGATATTAAGAACAGTCAAGATGGTGGAAACGGCCCAGATGGAGTCCAGCGACGTGGACTCGGTCAACGAGCGCAAAACCGGCGAAACTAGAAGCAAAAGCACTGAAATCACCACATATGCTTTGAATTGATGTGAGGAGCCCAGTTTGGAATCTGCCACGAGACAGATTAATGATAAAGCGGTCGACATCAAAGTCGGGAGATACGCCAGCCATATGTGGGCGTAGATTCCAGTGAAATGAACATTAACCAATAGAAGCAACGATGCGTAGAATGCTATAAGTGAGAAATCCTGGAAAAGCTTGCTGTAGGAGTATTTGGCCACGGTAGTGTTGCGTTTGAGTTGGTCGAGAAAAGATACATCGGTATAGTTATCGGGGTAGGGTTGGCGGAGGTATAGAAGTTTTTTCCAGGCATCCATGAGTGGAAGAGAGTGGAATGTTGAGGGAATGGTGGAACAAGGGAATGGGAGTTGGTTAATTGAAGAATGTATGTAGACTTTATGGTGAGAAGACTAGCTGCGCGACTTGTGGGGGGGGGAATGATGGGATCAACGATGACCAGTGGATTATCAGAATGAAGAGGATTTCTAATGAGACATTGTGATGTTAGAGTTGAATAATGATTTGATTTTGTGGCGCTTTTGAATAATACGATCATAGCAGGCTTCGCCCAGCATTCCGAAAAAATGTCAGAATCTTATGGTTTCGCAGCCACTTGGGAAATAATGAGAATAGTTGGTAAAGTTTGCGTGGACGTAGAGGAAGGTAGGTTGAAGAATCAGCAGAATTCGGAATCATTTTAATAGTTAAGATGCCTAATTTGGGGTACGTGCTAACTTGAATAGTTTTTTTACAGGTTCTGGGCTCGATTTTCAAGATCCACTTGTATCATCGGGGAGCCTTTCAAATGAATACTATATTCCAAATTTATGGATCCATTAGATGAATGCTATGTTCCGATTCTAGGATTTATCCCAATTTCTCCTCATCGACAACTAGTACCTTATCGAGCCCCACCTTCTTTTCTCAACAATTCTCGATGACTCAATTGATTCCTGAAGTAGCAAGATACGAAATAATATTCCTTTGAGTCCAAGACACGGCGTTCAATCTTAATTGCCTTTCTTGTTAATAGACCAGAAGTGAGAATGAGGTAGGCACCATCCTCAGAGTTAAATGAAATCATTATTAAATCGTGGAGGAAAACAAATCTGGCTAGATGATCCAGTGGACCTCTTTTTATTTAAGCTCCGTTGTTTGTTCTATAATTCCAAGATACGAACTGGGAGGTCGGATCCAGTTTGGTGTTCTTGATATTACGTCTAGTCACCACGTAGAAGAGATACGCGGCCAATAAAGAAAGGAAGCAATAAAGACTACCGGCAATGTGAGAGTCAATTCATCATAGTCAATAGACTAATTTCCGTCTTTATTTCTACTTAGGAATCTCGTTTGATATTTCTATGGAGCGCTAACTTAATCTTCCGAACGAGCAAGTGCGAGACAGCACCTCACCACCAATCACCCAATAACTCTCTTGAAATACAGAAATACCAAAAAAGTAAAAGAAACTGAATCTATTCTTGTAATACTAATGTCAGTCATCTTAATCGATCCATGGACCCAATCCCAACCATCTCCAAATCATCTACTACCACTCCTGTATCCTCCACACTCTCTATCACTATCATCTAGAACCACTACTCAACATTACCCCTGACATCTACCACATGGGCAGCTATACAAATTTCCAACCTTCATCATCGGGGAATTCTAGAGTCCGTGGACGAATCAGCCGAACTGCAACCCACACAGATGCTTCCGGGATAACAGGCATGGATGCACAGAGTATTCAGACTCTAGAACAAGTATCAACAGCAAGAGCTAGTGTCACCATGCTGGATAAATTGTGGACACAGATCGATGTTCTAGATGATGTCAAGGCGATGGCGGAGGAAGTTAAAGCGCGAGGATCGTTCTTCACCGAGAACTTTACAGGACTGTTAATGCAGTTGAAAGAGTCCCAGCAGCGATTAATGGAGGTGATGGCCAAACACACCGAGAAGAGTGATTTGAACCGAGAGCAGAGAAGGAGTGGGGCACGAGAAAACATTGAAAAGGCAGATTTTGATGCCGAATCGATCAAGAGAGAAAGCGAGGATACGAAGAAACGAATGCACGAGTTTTTCTTTGGGCAGAACAAAGACGACGACAATCCGCAGCGCAGAGACGTGGAGGAGTTGGGTGAGTATGTGGGGGATGTGAGACAGCACATGGAGGAAGTTGGAGATCGGATGCTGAAGTTTGACGAGGAGATCAAGAAGTTATGGTGAAAGAGTTGGAAGGGAGTTGTTGGGAGTGAGATCTTCAATTTAGCATAAAATACGGCTATGTCGAATTGTGCATTATATCAAGCAATAAGGGAAGGAGTTCTTTCTACTTGGTCAGTATGATTGACATTTTGAGCGTGGTACTTTCCGTATTCGAATTCAAGTGCTCAGGAATCGATATAAAATCAAGGACTTAGGTTTGGCTTAAGTTTGTTGGCAGTCTTGATCAGAGTTCGAACAAGATCGTTCGAGCTTCCCCAGTTTATTTTCTGAACATGGTTTTATGACCCTTACCGATTGAAAAGGTCGAGCTATTCCTCAATAGGCATGGAACTTAGTGAGCTTAATCATTCCAGTCAGAACAGATCTACATACTATCGAACTATTGCGAATAAGTTATGTTTGCTGCTCATAAGGCACTTGAAAACTTGCACTCCATGTATTCCAGATATCTTTACTCAACGACATTCCAAGTGAGGCTTCGATGGCATGTTTCTGCATTAGGTATTCGAGAGACAGCACAAATGCATGTTGAAAATGTGCTACAGGTGACGGCCTAGGTAATAATGTACTTAGGTGATGAACTTCGGTAATGTAATTAGGTGATGAACTTCGGTAATGTACTTAGGTAATGTACTTTGTACTTAGGTAATGTTTTAGCGTGTATCCTCACTGAGAAACTTGAACTATACAGAGCCCATACGGAGAGCCATAGAGCCTATTACTTCCACCAACCGCATGTAGAGTTCTCGCAGGGTCAGATAGAAAAGGCAAGTTCTACCAACACTATTCCCTAAGAACTCACCTAGTCACTTAGTTCTAAAGTGGTGTCGTCTTTAATTGATGTGTGAGGACAGTGGTAGAGAGCCAACGAGGGAACAATCAAATAATTAACATGAGCGGAAGAATCCACTCGGCGGAACAATTCACTTGGCGGAACAATTCACTCGGCGGAACAATTTACTCGGCGGAACAATTTACTCGCTGGTGACAGAAATCACTATCCAACCAATAATCGGCTACCCCAAATCCTACGGAATTCCCCACAATCATCACCTCACGTTAATCCCTCCCTGTAGCCATGTAAGCGAATACGCACACATGTTGCGGACCCCAAGTGGGACTGTTCGGCCACATTTAGTCATGTCTCACTCATGCGATTGCGGGCCCATGTGCAAAGTACAATCTTGAATTTTCCAGTGCACCAATCAGATTTTTGGACCAAGATGAATTCTCAACATTGACAGCATATTCGGGGGCCATTCTTCGAAATCTCCCCGAATTTTGGTCCAAGGGCGGGGCGTTCGTGCGGGGACGATGCATATTCGGAAAAACCTGGCACCATGCCTGCATCCCCGTGTGCAAGTTATTCCGGGACCCAGAGTGGCCCTTTCCTCCCATTTTCCACACGGTTTCCCTGCGCTTCTCTACTAATCTTGTTGTGTATGGGTATTCGGAGCCTAGGCAACACCGCCAGCCGAGAGAATCCGAAATTCCCGACCTAATCCTCTCTCAGCCGCCCTTGCACTTCGCGGAGTAAAATCACCCGAGGTGCGACTCCGAATCCGGCGCACAACATGGCTTCCACACCATCACCAGACTGATTGGCCCACCATTATAGGGGAAAAATGGAGAGACGTGGGGTGAGCGGGGCATTGGTGGACGCTTCCAATCGCCCGGGGCGAGTTGATCCGGAAAATATAAAAACCCCGCCACCTCCTCCAAGTTCGCCCTCTCCACATTCCCATTCCCCATTTTCTATCTTCCACCCACTGTCGCCGGAGTGCACATACAGCCAACGTTATAAAATACCACTCCCCGCCAGTTTTTTTCCCCGTAAAAACAAAAGTTCAAAATGGTTAGATTAGGTCCAAAGCCACCTCAGCACAGAAAGGGTACGTTTTCCAATGTTCCTCAAGCTCTCCTCGACGAGATCAAGGAGATTGAGACCATTCTCACCGTGTCTCCAGAGACTTTGCAAGCCATCACCAAGCACTTTATCGAAGAATTGGACAAGGGTTTGGCCAGTGAGGATGCAAACATCCCAATGATTCCTGGATGGGTGCTTGACTTCCCCACCGGTCAGGAAACAGGAAACTACTTGGCCATTGACTTGGGAGGAACAAACTTGAGAGTTGTCTTAGTGAAGTTGTTGGGTAACCACAAATTCGACACCACCCAGTCGAAGTACGCATTGCCAAAGACCATGAGAACCGCCTCGTGCAACGAGTTGTGGGTCTTTATCGCCGACTGCTTGAAGAAGTTCATTGACGAATTCTTCCCCGAGGGAGTGTCGGAGCCATTGCCATTGGGTTTCACCTTCTCGTTTCCAGCTTCTCAGAACAAGATCACCGAGGGTGTTTTGCAGAGATGGACCAAGGGTTTCAACATTTCGGGTGTTGAAGGTAAGGACGTGGTTCCTATGTTGCAGGCTGCTCTCGAGAAGTTGCAAGCTCCAGTAGAGGTTGTAGCTTTGATCAACGACACCACGGGTACGTTGGTTGCATCCATGTACACTGATTGTGACACCAAGATGGGTTTGATTTTCGGAACCGGTGTCAACGGTGCATACTACGACGCCTGTGGAGACATCCCCAAGTTGCAGGGCAGATACCATCCTGATGTGTCGCCAGAAACTCCAATGGCCATCAACTGTGAGTACGGGTCGTTTGACAACGAGCACGAGGTTTTGCCAAGAACCAAGTACGATATCCAGATCGACGAGGACTCTCCAAGACCAGGCCAGCAGTCTTTTGAGAAGATGATCTCTGGTTACTACTTGGGAGAGGTTTTGAGGTTGATCTTGCTCGACTTGGCCGACAACAAGAAGTTGATCTTCCAGGACCAAGATTTGACCAAGTTGCATGAGCCTTTCGTCATGGACACCTCGTTCCCTGCTCGAATCGAGGAGGATCCATTCGAGAACTTGTCTGATGTCCAGGACTTGTTCGCTGACACTCTTGGCATTCAGACCACTGTTGCCGAGAGAAAGGTTGTTAGAAAGTTTGCCGAGTTGATCGGTAACCGTTCTGCTCGTTTGTCTGTGTGTGGTATTGCTGCCATTTGCCAGAAGAGAGGTTACAAGACTGCTCACTGTGCTGCTGATGGTTCAGTTTACCAGAAGTACCCAGGGTTCAAGGAGAGAGCAGCCAAGGGTTTGAGAGACATTTTCGGCTGGGCCGACGACCAGGAAGACCCAATTGTCATTGTGCCTGCTGAGGATGGATCTGGTGTTGGAGCTGCTGTGATTGCTGCTTTGACCGAGAAGAGATTGAAGGAGGCCAAGAGTGTGGGTACTGTTTAAGTATACGTTTAATGACACAAATAGACGAAGGGGTGTAGATCGATGTATGGAATAAGTTCACTGCAATTTCATTGAAGATGATATGCTTTGCATTGAGATTACTGTCTAGACCAACGTTAGACTATGAAAAGACTGTGGTCAGATTGTCGCTCTCCCGCCTAATATGTCGAGTTGATTTCTTACCGTTTCCTCTGCGAAAGCTACTAAGAGCATGGAAGCAAAGAACCATATTGCCCCAAATGACTCTTGAATCTAGAATACAATATATTCTCCCGATTTCCTTCTTATTTCAAGCGTATGGTGATGGCTTGACTGATGAGAGGTCGATACCGAAGACCCTGGATATTCTTGCCCAAGAAATATGGCCATCCAAGTAGATGGAGAAGACAACAGTACCGACAACAGGCATGGTCACGATAGCGTCGGTCCGAAGGCTTCAGAAGGGTACATTCAAGAACAAAAACACTGATCGAAGGAATTTATTACATACTAGTCAGTGGCACCGACAGCTTCTCCCATTATCATTGGAGGGTGTAGACAGTCTAATAAAACGACGCAATACTCCACCGCAGCTAGCAAATCACGCTGTTCGTGTTTCTATCGTGATTGTTGCTCACAAGAAAATACAACATCATAAACTTGTACATCTAGTACATCATAGAATGTGCCCAACAAGACCGCTATTACAATAGTGCTTTTAGAATTATAGAAAGGTACATTGCCAACCTCGCAACCCGGTTCTGTGCCCATTAGGTAATTCCTTTGCACTTTCAGGGTCCAAAATACCCACACTAGTCGTTAAACACTTGGACTCCAATCCAACTTCAACCGCCTCCTATCACTGCTACTCCCCAGCAAGTACGTCTTTCAATAATGTCGGGCATTCCATCGCAACATATCGCTTCTTGTCCAATTGAAAGACTCCTGCTTCTTCGGCTGATAATTTGGATCAACGCTTAGCCAAGCAAGCGTAAGATAATGTTGGCGATGAAAGCGAATGTGAAGAAAATTAATATTATGAGAAAAAAATCGATATCTGTTTGCAACATGTGGTTTTAGAAAAGCAATAGTAATAGAATCGAATATTGAAGTAGTACCCTTATCATGCAGTACCAGTAAAATATCAGTGTCCTTATAACATATCACCTGATTCCGTCAAGTGGAGAATCCATTTCTTCACTAAATTTTGTCAATGTATCTTAATCTGTCGTTGTAATCTATGCCAATGGTTCCATACGTCTTATGATCTTTGTCTTTATGGGAGAAGAACTCTTTGAATAGATTATCTCTTTTGACGAGATCAGGGGTGCCGCTTTTGCAACTAACTCAAGGTTTATTCAATCAATACTAAAGCCCGAACCCTCTGAGATATTCTCACTGCGATACTTTCATTGGCTTACTTCCACATCTCCATTCTTGAATGCCGTGCAGATGCACGTATTTCGACGTCATTCCTATATGTCATTAACTTATATGCCTGATGTACTGCATGACGCGTAGAGAACAGTAAACATAATCAGCAATGTCATACGATTGACAATTTGTATCCGTTGAAGGGCTCGTACAGAAAATGCGTAGTTGTTGCTAAGCACGAATGTGTCGAGTGCTATTTAAATACTGAGACGGTGTCTAGGCTTACGCAGCTGTAGTAGGGAACGCATATGTGCTGGCTATTCAGCCTGGAGAAGAATTAGAAGGTAAAGGTTTATTTGAACAGTCTGACTATGATGATGGGCAATCTGGTAAACTTCCACCAATGAAGATTAATTAAGTTAACTTCTGCAAAAGAGGTTCGGAGAGAAAATATTGAAACATCGTTAATCCTATGAACTTCGTGGCTCGGGGCCGTCAAATAGCATTCCTAGATATCACTTGAGGGCTGTGTGTGTGCAAATGTGACTATTAATTGGCAAGGAAGTATAACGAGAATACTAGATTTGCGAACTATATGTTACAACATGTGTGTAGTAGTGTATGAATAAAATTCTTAAGGTAAGTGCCGAAAATACGCTGTTGATATTATGAACAAGGGTGAAATGGCTCCTTTAATAGTGTAAAGGAGACTCTTGATTACGGAGAGGAGTCAGATGATGCTGACACGTAAGGCGATCAATGTCGTCGGATTGTTCATCTGAATGAATAATATGCGAGGGTGTCATAACCGAAGGGCGGACTGAAGGGGCCCGATTGGCCATCGGAAAAGCGGCTCCGGTAGTAACCTGAAGAAGAATAGTAAAAAATTCCTGAACCAGGTAAGCTCTTACAGTCACTATTTTGCTAAATGTTGAGTAATGTACCCAGGTTGAATTTCCTGTAAAGATGCCATAGCCTGAGTTCGAGTTCCAAAACAATAGTTATTGCCATAAAAGAGGTAGCTAGAGTAGTGGAAAAGGCCATAAGGAGGATTTAGACGATGGCCTAGAAGGGTTCAGGGGTAGATCAAACTCTACTAATGAGCCTGGATTGATTATAGAGGAATAAGGCATCCCCACATACCTGTAGAACGAAGAATAATGTACATTAAATGATTCGGTACATTATTTACCCACAATCTGCTACAACTACATTATCACATACTGTGATAGTTTGAGTGAAATCCAAAAATTATAAAAGAAGATACCAGGGCTGTTTAAGTAAAAACGAGTCTGATTAACGAGGAAGTCTAGCCAATGGGAGAAAGAACAAACAAAACACTGTAAACACTGGCTAGATGTGCATATCTATCTGATACGCTATACTAGCCGCTGTCACATTGATTGTCAATGCCGCCCCATTGGTTTGTATAGAACTCTCCAACCACAGCTGAAGCTATACCTGGTGCTGGGTAGTCACCATAACTTAAGCACCCTTTGTTTGCCACCCACCAGCACAACGGGTTGTTAGTGCAAGACTGAACTTGCCCGCTAAACGTACTCGCGGCGTTATTCGCGAAAGCCTACGAAATAGTATCAGGCTTATCAGTAATAATTCCGTCATATCGCCCGTCTTCTCCATAAACCGAGTACGTCACGTATGACCCGCCATCTCTTCTTTCGTTGCTTGAGATGCCGTGGATGTAATCATACAAATCCCTCGCAGCATCACCGACACCTTCTTCCGTCATCATTGCAGAGTGTAGATAGTCTGAACTATTATAAATGACGGAATACGCCAACGTCGCGTCAGCTAACAAGTCACGCTTGTTCGTGTTACCATTGAGGGTGTTGTTCACATGTAACTGCACGGATTCTGCCACTATGTCATCAATATGGTCACCAAGTATATCATAAAATGTGCCCATCAATGCCGCTATTACCACAGTGCTGTTCGAGTCATATATGGTCATATTTCCTACCTCGTAAGCCGGCTCAGTGCTGATTAAGTAGCTCTTAGTACTTTCAGAGTCCAAATACTCGCGCTTACCGTTAGAAACTTGTTCTTTAACCCAACTCCACCCGATGCCCCTCCAGCTGCAGCCATTGCTACTCCCTTAACAACTGCCCCACCTATATATGGTAACCAGCTGGTCGGGGATTCTATAGTGCCCAAAGCGACCTGCTGCATGAAATCGCCAGAAGTCCAAGAGACATACATGGTTCCCGCTACTGCTGCTGATAACCAGGACCAACGTTTTGCCCAAGGCAATGTATGGCATAGTTCAAGATAATTGTGAATGAGAAGATAGCAAATGTTTTGAGGAAAAAAATGGATATCTGTTTGCCGCATGTTGGTGTTAAATGCAAAAACAGTCCTCTAGAGGTGTGTGCTGAGAATGGAACCCAAGATGCAGTTCGGCATAGAATCTGCGTATTTTTTAAAGGTGTGATTCAATCAAGTAGCGTATCCGTTTAACTCACAGTTGTAATGTTTATTCTTAAACTGATGCCTGTATACTCATATTAGTAGCTTCTTTGTGTCTTAATAATGTCCCCATTATCTATTATCAGAATTGGAGAAACACTTTGTGAATATAGAATCACTTCTGAAATGAGATCAGGGTGCAATTTTTGCAGGTACGACCACATGAATTTCCCAATCAAAACTCAACTGCACATATCCGTCGGAGATGTTCTCGCATCGATAGCTTCCATTGGCATAATCTACCGGATATCTCAAGCGCCGTCCGGAAACTCGTACTGGCCACGTCATTTCCTGTATGTCATATGAATATATATGTAAGTACTGTATATAATAGTCATGAGGCTCTCGTATTCCCGTTTTGTACACTTTCCATTATGAGAAACGGCAATAATAACCAGCGGAGAACCTCTTTTTCATAAACTTTAATGAGTATCAGGAAAAGTAACCCAACTGTGCTAAACAGCCCACGCCCATGTCAAACAACAGATGATCTAAAGAAAATAATTGTTGAGCTGATTTATAAATGTAATTGTTGAGTAAATTACATACGTGATGGGTGATTCCTTCAAATGGTGTTCTTAGAAGTCGCATGATGTAATGGATGGGTTGGAAGATTTGACACAAATAGTAGTTTGCTTTTAAGTAAGTCGAGGTAATACCTGCTAGAATGTACGGCACGGTAACATTGGGACAAAATTTTAGAAGATAGAACTTCATCGGCCCAACAGATGAGTATTGGAAATGATACTCACTTCATTGGTGAGAGAGCAAAAGCGTGGGCGCATGTTATTGAGCTTTGCAAGCAAAGTAATTTGAAAACATTCACAATGATGCAGCTCTGCAGAATATCCTGAATTTCGAGGGACCTCGCATTGAAAGAATTATGAACCCTAATCGGGAGATTGACGAATTCGATTGTTAAGCTTTGGATCGATGAGATTTAAGCAGCAATGGAAGAAAGAAAAAGTCGATCAGCTCCTCGCGTTTGTACCTGAGACAGAAGAACGATTCCAATCAAGAATTTGTACATGTTTCTTTACCTGCCCCGAGAAGCGGCCTTTCCGAGATCAAATATTGAGAAATACTTGGATTAGAATAATCACACGTGCTCACACTGCATTAGTTTGTGGGCTGATATCCTTTAAAAAGATCTTCTCAAACAAATCGGCTGAAGGGCTATAATTATCTGACAAAGAGGTGAATTGAAGCAGGAAGCTAGCACAGATTGCATTAACTATTTAACTGACCACTTGACTCAATTCCTAAGCCTAATGATAAAATTAGAATGAAAGCTTCAAAAAGCTCGAATTCATAGCATCAGGCTCCCAGGTTCAAAATGATATTTCCTACTACGAAAATGGCCAAGTTCAAGAACGCAAAGTGTGGAATATTGTACACCAATTAGTGTCTTGGTTCGCTAAAGTTCCTCTCACTTGTTACTTCTTTGAATCTGATACCGGGTTGTTGGTAAATTATTGATTGCTTTTTTTCGGGCCGCTTTATGATATCTATAGGCCGGCTACCCTCGAGCCGCTTTCTGAACATATCTAACGCAGGAATCATCTCTCCTCTTTTGCCAGTTGGTACCGCTGTTTTCTCCTCCAACTACTAAAGGGCCGTATTTCTCAATGGTATTGGAACGACTACGATCTTGGTATTGAGCCTGCAAGCTAAACTATTACTCAATGTAAGATTACTTAATTTCCCTATTCGCTCGCTCAAGCAGACCTAACACTCTCAGGCTTTATTGCTCGAGTTAGCTCCCTCCGGTTCATCCTCACATACTAGATGTTCTATTCTTATTTCAGCACCAAGTTATTTACATCATTCACCCTATCGCTCATACCCTCAACCAATCACCATTGCTGTCTACATACGATTTGGGGTGGAGTTTCGCAACCAAAATCTACACCCGTGCCTCCCACAGCTCCACTACTCTTTCTGCCTTCTCCAATCTCCACAGATCCGTAACTGGATCACTTAATCTAAATCACCAGAGGTTTCACCTCATAGTTGCACAAACACAAAAACCGCCACCGTTCCTGCAAAAAAAACTCTACCTCCCACAATGTCTGTCCAATCTGTGTATTCTGCCCCCGTACTGGATTTGCTCCAGCAAAACGATGCCACGGTGATTTCTGCCCAAATGTCATCAGACGAGTTGGTTTCCAACGAAGATATTTCACATACCGAAAGCATCATTCACGATGGGAGAGAAGAACTGGAAGAATTGGGCGAGTTGGACGATGAAGAGCACGAGAGGCAAGCTAACACCACACAAACGATCATTCCGCTTGATTTCTTTGGAATTCTCAGGAAGGGCGCCATCAACTTGGTGCTCCCGTTCATTAACGGCGTGATGCTAGGATTTGGCGAGATATTTGCCCATGAAATTGGTTTCAGGTACGGATTCTTTGGTGCTCGAGTGTATCCACCACGTCGCCAAGCTCAGGCTCAGGCGCAAAGAAAATCGAGGTATATATAGGTGGCATAATAGCGAATGAATGCTTGGTGGTAGAGTTTTGGGCTTGTATTCACTCATGGATGATTGTGATGATGATTGTGATAATATAGATCCCATGATTTCTCATTCCGATTTCCTGGCAGAAAACTTTGAATACGTACCCTCTATTCCACCAGATACATGCCAATGAATTCACTATACCCCCCGAAAGCACTTACCCAATCAAATTAGCATTTTCTATAATCAACCAATTGATTTATGGACCTCCACTACCAACTTCATCTGCAAAGAAAAACTTCACCAACGAGCATCTTCAGCTCATCACCACTAATGAAGAACACCTTCCCGTTCGCAAAACAATCGATACTCGCGATCTTTTCCAATTGGATACCGTTTCTCATTATTGCACTGTAGACAACCATGCACCAAGACATCTGCTTTGTCTGACTTTCCATCCTTCAGGGTATTTTCAATTCTCATCGAGAGAGTAAGGCCAGGAATAAGCACCAGAAAGCATTTCTTGCACATTGTTCTCTTCATATGCGGCAGAAGCTTGAGTACTGTTCTTTTGGAAACAAGATCCACATTTCGAGCCATCATACTGCTCATTACGGGGACTCCGCGACTAGCATAGAAGATTGCAGCCTGAAAGAGATATGACACACGAGCATAGTGATCTTTGCTGACTTTCGGCAACTTTACTTGTTTAGCCATTGAAGAATAAGTTGTTGATGGAGTAGCAGAGATGGGTCCAAGGGCACGTGACTTGAATTATTGAAATGTTTCCATTAAAGGACTAAAAGTGGATTTCGGAGACCTTTGACTTACCGCGGAAAATCAGTAGTTCGATTCTGGTAGTTTTACTGCCAATCTTCTAAAAATTTGTCAATTCTTCTCCTTTGTCATAAACGTTGTTGAAGGAACCGTGGTTATATGCAGTTAGTCTGTGATCATTTATCTACCATATTGCAACTTCCCTGGCAAAACTACTGAGTTTCAGCATTCCTATCATTTCCATTTCATATCTTTTCAACTCATCTCACTCTGGCATCAACTGAATGTGTAAGTTGGTTACTGACATTATAGTGTATTATATGCACTCCCAACACCTCAGAGGCAAACCTCCAACTTTCGTTCTATAATATCCTGCTACTTCTCAATCAGAAACAATGAGTGGTTACGACAGTGCATTATCCATTTTTTCGTATGTTTTGTCCCTTTTCATGTGAATTTACCCCTACTAACCTTCAGCCCTGATGGCCATGTTTTCCGTATGTATCAATATTGCCGATATGTTTCCATTCAATTGTGGAGATATCAGTAGGCAGGGTATTTCATTTTTGGCGATGAATTGATGTTCTTCGCTGTTTATGGGGTAATCAAAGATAGTCTTATTCCAATAGCTCCAAGATGAAGGCGAAAAAGTCTAGTCCACTCCACATATCATAAACTCAAGTTTTCGAGACCAAATCAGTACATTGGGTCAGAATACCGGGAGAAATCCGCTACAAATGATCTGAATCTTCACCGCCCAATAATTTCCTTCCATCAGTCACCTCAGATGAGCACGATTATAATAGATATTGCGCATTTCTCGCCATTTACCTATCTTCATCAATCCACATCATACTAACAATACAGAGGTCGAATACGCATCAGAAGCAGTAAAGAGAGGCACATGTGCCGTCGGCATCAAGGGATCGCTGTGTGTCGTGTTGGGATGTGAGAAAAGAACAACATTGAAACTACAGGATCCAAGAATCACACCATCCAAAATTTGCAAAGTCGACAACCATGTTTTGTTGACGTTTGCTGGATTGAATGCTGACGCCCGTATTTTGGTCGACAAGGCCCGTGTCGAGGCACAGTCCCACCGCTTGAACTTGGAAGACTCCGTTTCCATAGAGTACTTGACGAAATACGTAGCTGGAGTTCAACAGAGATACACACAGTCGGGAGGTGTGAGACCGTTTGGTATCGCCACCATGATCGCTGGTTTTGACTCCAATGATACCGTTCCGAAATTATATCAGACAGAGCCTAGTGGAGTGTACAATGCTTGGAAAGCTCATGCTATTGGAAGATCCGCCAAGACCGTCAAGGAGTTCTTGGAAAAGAACTACGAGGAGAATTTGTCTGACGAGCAGACGATCAAGTTGACGGTCAAGTCGTTGTTGGAAGTTGTGCAGACTGGAGCCAAGAACATCGAGGTATCGGTGTTGAAGCCCAACAATGTTATTGAGCAGTTGACAATTGAGGAGATTTCGAAATACGTGGAGGAGATTGATGCCGAGAAGCAGAAGGAGGCTGAGAAGAAGAAGAAGAAATCCAGAGATTAGAGTAGCTTGGAAAGCGCAATGAACGAGAGTAGAAGTGTACTTGTAGAGGCTGTGGAAACGGCAACAACAAAAAGATTAACATCGCCCAGTAAGTACGCTGTTTCTCGCCTTTTCACATTCAATACGTTGATTTCTCCCACTTAATTCATCTCCTATTACGCTAGATTAATCTCACTAAATACAACTTCACACTTTCCCTAACGTCTAGCCTTCTTTTTTCCCTTCCCTTTCGTCTCCTTCTCTGCCTTTCTCTTGGGCAGAGACAGCTTCACTACTGTAAAGAATCCATCCAATCGCCCTTGCACGCCTCCCTTCAAGCCCTTCTTAAGCTTTTCAGCACCGCTCCGGATTCTGTCCTCATTGAACCCTTTCTGCTTCACCATAAACTCCACGAGCCCATCTACATTAGGTTCCTCCCACTTGAAACTCACATCCTCGGCCTTAGTAATCTCTGGGTTCATGAACAACTGCTTGGCCTCGTCGTAGGGCCAGTTCTCGGGAACTTTGTATTTTGTTTTCTCGGGGTTGTTCTCGATCCATTTGACGATATTCTCCAAGGATCCGTGCTCTTTGATGAGCTTGAATGCCGTAACTGGACCGATCCCCTTGATGGTCTCACAGTAATCACACCCTAGCAATATACACAAATCCACAAACGTCAGTCTGTCCATCTCTAGCGCCAGCAACATCTCACTGTATTCGATCTGGTCAATGGGCATTTTCCTCGCCTCGGCCACCGTCAAGTGCCTCAAGAGAAACTTTGGTTCGTAGCACAACGTATCCATATCCTCAGAGGCAGCGGCGAAAACCTTCCCTCCGCGGGCCAATTCGGCACACTGGGCTTCGGCTTCCGAAGGGGCCAAAACATAGGGAATTCCCATCAACTCCAAGAGCTTTTTGGCCTCGTCATTCTGTTCTCTCGATGCTCGCACGGTTCTCTTTTCGTACTTCATCATCTCCTCGACGGTACCGGTCTCCTTCAATTCTTCAATTTGTTTCTCGGCCTCCTGCCTCTTGAGCAATCTTTTCTCCAATTCCCCGCCCTTCAACACTGGAGGTTTTCCATCAAAAACGTAAACTGGCTTGATACCATTCTCCACAAGCCGAATTGTCCTGTAGAACATTCCCAGCAAGTGGGAGGTCGTCTCTCCGTCCTCATTGGTCAATTGCTGTCCATCCTGCTGTCTGACGGCAATAAGATATTGGTATAAGCACATGGATGCATCGATGGCTACTTTTCTTCCAAAGAGATTCTTGATCTGGAACTCCTTGAATGCTCCCGGAGCATGCTCTTTAATGAGCTGGTTGAGGCCTGGGATTTGTTAGTTGCTATATATTTTTGATATGAATTTGGTACGGTACCTTTGACTCCCATAGATAGGTATTTCGATTAATGAAGAGAAGATCTCAATCATCATGCTTGGGCCGCCTACGCGTACATTGGCCTCCATGCAGGAGGCCTCCGCTCTTTCACTCCACCATTAGACGTGCTCGAAAGTGAACGTCCAGCAACCCGTGTTCGGGTCGTAGTCCTTGAACTTCATGTCCTTCAATGACTTCAACTTCTCAATATGCTTCTTGACAATCTCGTCCTTGGGATCCAAAATCGCCAACTTTGTGTTTTTGTTGATAGGGTAACATCCTTCTAGCTTGACTTTAGCTGGAAGATTCAAACCTTCGCCCACCTTGGGCTGGTCGTCATCTGGATACACAACCACATTTCTGGAGCTGAACTCGACAATGTTACCACAAATATCATCCAAGTTGAATCCTGACAAATCCACTGGCTTCAAGAATGTGATCTCTCCATAGTGCTTGCGCCCAATCGTAAAGTCCTCCACCTTTCGTAACTCGCCCAATGACTTCTTCTTCAACTCAGACATTGGTGGCAGTGTCCAGTATCCGTCGTCATCGACTTCCTTTTCCGGTATGTTCTCCAAAGATGCCACCACCTTAGTTTCCTTTTTAGGAATGTCAAATGACACTCTTCTAGGCGTTTCCTGAGGTGTATCGTATGCAATGAGGCTCGATGAAGGTTCGCTGGAGCCGTTCACAACCAATTTTCTGAAATCGCTCCTAGGAGCAAAAATATCAGATGACAATATTGCCTGGTCCACTTCAGAAGTGAATGGAGATTCCTTATTCGTTCTGATTGCGACCTGAGTCTCAAACTTGGGCAGAGCAACTGGTGGAGTAACCACACGCGAGGGACCGAAGAGAGGTGCAGCTTTGTGGGCAGAAATCAAGGAGACCTTCTTCTTTCCTTGACTATTCACAGCAACAGCAGTAGGCACGGTCCCATTCTCCTGGATGGACTTCGTAAGCGAGCTGAAAAGCTGATTATCACCGTATGGGTTCAAAGCATTGATGTTTACAAGACTCTGTTGGCCATTTTGCTGCTGTTGTCCGCCAAATAATCCTCCACTTGTGTTGTTTGCTGTGTTCGTGTTTGCTGCGGCGTTGTTGCTTCCGAAAAGACCTCCACTTTGTCCAATAGTGTTTGTGGCAGGCTTACCAAAAAGCCCACCTGTGGTGGCAGTCGAGGAGTTCTGGGCTCCAGCATTATTGTGACCAAAGAGACCACCTCCTGTAGTTTGTCCAGCGTTATTGTTACCGAACAATCCACCAGTAGTACCTGTAGTGCTAGTGTTGTTGTTACCAAAAAGGCCGCCAGTAGTTGCAGCAGGCTTGCTACCAAATAACCCACCAGTAGTTCCGGTGTTTTGGGCGGGACCAAAACCTGTGGCGGTTCCGGCAGTTCCCACGGTGTTTCCGCCAAACAATCCTCCAGTAGCAGGCTTGGCCCCGAAAAGACCGCCACCCGTGTTGGTATTGTTCTGTGCGGCGCCCCCAAAAAGACCACCAGAGGTATTGTTCTGGGTATTATTGTTGGCACCAAACAACCCTCCAGAAGCGTTGATACTGGTATTATTGGCAGCACCAAATAACCCTCCACCATTATTAGTGTTGGTACTGGCGCCGAATCCTGTCGATTGGTTGGTGTTGCCTAAAAGACCACCGGAGGCAGGGGTTTTGCCAAACGCCGACGACTGGCCAAACAAGCCTCCACCAGTGTTGTTGTTATTGTTGGAGCCAAACGCCGAGGCGGCGTTGCTCGAGCCAAACCCTCCCGTGTTATTGTTATTGGAACCAAAAAGTCCTCCACCCGTGTTGGTAGTACTACCACCGAAAGGATTGGTGTTGTTGTTGGCACCAAATGCGTTTGCAGGCTTGTTGGCGTTTTGACCAAATGGTGAGCTGCTGGCACCGAATCCTCCGCCAAACGCAGACTGACCAGTGTTAGCGTTGTTGTTGGATCCGAATGCGGAATTGGTGGCTCCTCCGAATCCAGACCCGAAACCAGTAGGCTTGTTGGCGCCAAAGGCTGAGGTATTGTTACCTCCAAATGCCGAGCCAAATCCACCTGTTGTGGTGTTGTTGGTGTTGGTGTTGCCTCCAAAAGGCGAGGAATTACTATTTGCTTGGCCAAACATTCCACCGGTGTTGTTAGTGGCGGTGTTATTGGCGCCAAATGCCGAGCCAAAGCCAGATCCAGTATTGTTGTTGTTGGCACCAAAGGCAGAGGCAGTATTTCCAAATGCACTATTGTTAGAACCACCAAACGCAGAGGTAGTGTTCGCATTATTATTGGCACCAAAACCAAAACCAAAGCCTGATGTAGTGGACGCACCGAAACCACTATTATTTCCCGAGGTACTGCTACCATACCGTCTGCCCTGCTCGTAATCCTTCAAGCGCAATTCCTCTGCCGAGAAGTTTTTGTAATCAGGCATAGCACTAATACTCTGGTAGTAGTTTGTTCCCGTTGTATCCTTTTCAGAAAAAGGCGTGAATGGCTTGACGGCCGTACCATTGTTGGTGTTTGGGTCGCTGGCAGCACCAAAGGTTCCTCCTGGTTGTGTAGATGCACCAAAAGGAGAGGTGTTTGTGTTTTGCGCATTGCCGAAGGACGATCCGAACGGCTTCTGGGCAGCAGAGCCAAAAATTCCTCCTCCCGTGTTAGATGCACCGAACCCTCCACCGGCAGTCGCATTATTGTTGCCTCCAAATGGAGACGACGAGGTATTGGCCTGATTCCCAGAAAACATCGAGTTCGACTGGCCAAAACCGGAATTGGTGGAGCCAAACGCAGAGGTGCCTGCATTGGCGGTGTTTCCAAACGCCGAGCCAGTGTTGGCGGCGCCAAAGGCGCTGGGTTGGTTGGTATTTCCTGAGTTTCCAAAGACTCCTCCAGTGTTTGAACCAAATGCTGAGTTGGTGTTTGTGTTCAGCCCAAAGGGTGAAGGGTTTGTGGCTGATGCATTGCCAAATGGGGAAGTTGCTGCCGCGGTGTTGCCACTGAATCCTCCGAATCCAGAAGATGCTCTTCCAAACATGTAGTAGTTGGATAAAGTTGTAGATGGTAGATTTTTATGTGCGGGTCGTGCGAGAGTCAAAGTGGTTCAGTGGGAAGAAGGAAGCTTGTTCTGGGGATACAGGTGGGGATTTGGATTGGGCAATGTGACGGGTAGGTTTTTTATTGTATGCTTGGTAGTTCTTGTATGTTTTTTTTTTCGTGTTTGTGATTATTTACCAGGGCATGTCTGTATTGATGTTAATTGGAATGGCATTATGCCAGAAAAGTTGAGAATGCAGAGTGGAGATGGTGGAGAGATAATGGAAGAAAAAATTTTAAAAAATAAGGAAAGAACAATGATTAGAAACATAGGAAGGTGAAGAAGTAATAGGATTGAAGTATTCAAAAATTTCGACTTCTGGTTGCAAATCGCCTAGGCAATTAGTGGCCTGAACTTTAGGCTCAGGAAAGCAGGGAAGCATAAGGTAAAACAGGAAGGTGACAGTCCCAAAAGATAAATAAGTTACTGTGGTGATTCTTTAGGTCTCCCAAAATAGAGCTATGCTCCTACTAGAAATGTACAGTCCAGCCCATTTTTTGATGGAGTCTACAATCCATTGGTCTCACCACGTCTGACCATAACCTGCTATTCAACAATACTTTTGTATTAACCGCTGCCA
Source organism: Sungouiella ezoensis (assembly GCA_030569115.1). Taxonomy (NCBI): domain Eukaryota; kingdom Fungi; phylum Ascomycota; class Pichiomycetes; order Serinales; family Metschnikowiaceae; genus Sungouiella; species Sungouiella ezoensis. The sequence goes on from JAJMJY010000015.1 coordinate 271,469, forward strand.
GCAACCCATTCCTTTACCCCCTACATCAAAGCTTCCATTGAAATTCTGGTATTTCCGTATCTACGCAATTCTACTCCTCGTCCTTCACTTCCTCCTCCTCCTTTTTTGCCTTTTTCTTCGTCAAAAGATCCAGAATGTCTCCTCCTCGCTTCTTACCCTTCTTCCCGTTCTTTGCCGTCTTCGCCTCAAACTTCTTCAAATGCTCAGTTCTCTCCTTAGCACCAAGCTTAGCCAACGCCTCCAGCTTCTCCACATACTCAACATCGTCAATGCTCTTACCCTCGAGCCACTCCAACAACTTGATCTCCTCCCCATACACAGAGTCGTCCTTCTCTACCGGAGTCTCCAAAATGATCGGAATCCCTTCAAGTTTCTTATCATTGGCCACGATCCTGAACGCTTCAAGTCCCAAAAAGCCGTATCCCAACTTCTGGTGCAAGTCCCTGTTTGCTCCCAATGGTGCCTTGGAGTCGTTGAGGTGGATGGCGCTCAAGTATTCGTAGCCAATAATCTCCTCGTATTGTTTCCAGAAACTGTCCCATTTCTCCTGGGTGGAAATGTCATATCCAGCAGCAAACGTGTGACAAGTGTCGATGCAAACGCCTACACGGGACTTGTCTTCCACCATGTCGATCACGTCTCTGATATCTTGCAAATTGGATCCAATCAAGTTTCCGTGTCCAGCCATGTTCTCAATTACAATTTTCACAAAGCTTGTTTCCTTGATGGCCCGATTGATGTTTTTCGCCAACTGCTTCAACGCAATGGTGTGGTCGCCGTCCAAGCTGGACCCTGGGTGGAAGTTATAGAGACCTATGTTCAACTTTTCACACCTACGCAAGTCGTCGATAAATCCTCCGTAAGCCTTCTCAGCTTTTTCTTGGTCGGGATTGGCGAGATTAATAAAGTACGATCCGTGTGGCAAGATGTCTGTTCGAGTGTCGTAGCCGTACTTTTCACACAATCTCTTGAATTCATTAGCCTCTTCGTCCTTTATATCTGGGGAGACCCATTTTCTGGGAGATTTGAGGAAAAGGGCAAAGCTGTTGGCTCCGATGTCCATAGCATTAGTTACAGCTTTGCTGACGCCGCCAGCCATCGCCACATGGGCGCCGAATTTGAATTTTCCTTCGATCTTGTTGCATTTGGAGACTGGTTCCTTGACGGCCTTAACAGCCTTGGAGACGGCTCTTTTTCTGGAAGTTAGCGATATTACTCGGTTATTGTGGAGTTTTTAGTGACAATTTCCTATTGCACTCTTGGTCAGGTACATACGGAGGCATTATGATAAGAAGTAGTTCAGAGTTGGTGATGTGAGACTGTATGGAGGAGATGTGGAGGAAAGGATCACAGTGTAATACTTCGAGCAGTCGATATCGAAAGTCGTAGTTAATTGTATAAACATAAAGAAAGAGGGCCCTTTGAGTAGTCGGAGCCCCGAGAAAACAGCCGTACCGACGGGGATTCGCGTGTAGCATTGTGTTGTAGTTAGTATCAAAGCCCGTAAGGCTACTAGATAGTTCCTTTCTAAAGCTCCCATGATATTTCGGCTGCTCTCCCATTTATGTTCTCACACACCTTTGGTTGGCGTCACAATCAGTATTGCCAAACCCTACACTACAACCAATATGTCTTGATCCTTTTTTAGGTACGTTGGATCTGTGGTATTGGCTCCAGTTTGTTGTGTAGTAACAATTTGATCCGACTACATGGTCTCTAGACTGGATGTCAACCCAGTATATCTGTTGCTGATACCACATTTGAGCAGGTCCATCTCCTCCTTTCCAGGTGCAACTAAAAGCGCTATCCCACGTCTCTGACGGTGTCAATGTGAACGAGGCACTTGCTGAAAGGCGGCCAAGGTTACTCCACCAGTTACCGGCCAACCATATGTATAACTGTATCCCAAACCAGCTGAACATGAAGTTGGTCCTTTGTCACAAAGTGGCAACAGGAAACTGGATACCAGGGTGACCACCAGGTACCTGATTGAGCAGCTTGCCAATCCTTTGTGAAAACAACAGGCAGTCTAGGTGAACAAGATCTGGCTTCAAGAGTATTATTATTTTGCGAATTCAGTGCTTCAAAGTCAACGCTAATAACCTCAATGTACAAACGTGAGGTGCTGTCAATAATTGCCAGAGCATTTGCTGCAGCAAGCTCCAATATGATGTCGTCATCCGCAGTAACACCTTGAGATAAGTTGTACACTAATCCTGGATAAGCGTCAGTGTCTATACTTGTAGCATATTCATCAATCAAACTAGCATCTATGCTGCTACCGTCAAAGTAAGTAGAAATAACACCAACAAGGATAAATAGCTGTAATTCTTCTTTCCTAAATTTGTAGCACTATTAGTTTCAGTACATTCTCACTTTATTTACCACAAGCATAAATGTTGGTCGCGATTATTTCATTGAGATTCGTGATTGTCTTTGTTGATGGACCACAAGGGAAAGTCATCGAAGCAAGGGTAGACAAGTCGCATTCCATTTTGACTTCCATGTAGTAGTTTGAGTAGTATGTTCGATACCGATAGTTATTCATATAAACATATGGAATATGGCTTTTTAAGTAGTCGGAGAAGATAATAACGGTACCGATCAGAGTCAGTGGTCAGCCGAGTCGGATATCTAGAAGGTTTGCTAACCAGAAACGTGCATGTTCTTCTTAGGAAGTCGTACAGGTTTTTCTTGGGAAGTTGTCCGTCGGCCTTGTAACTAGGTCTTTTTAGGGCTTGTTTCTGGTTAGCAGTCCCTCTATATATCCGATTTCGGCTAGACACAGAGAGTCTATGAGGGTCAACAACTCCGTTTAAACTTTACGATTGAGTGTATGCGACACCGTAAGGCGAGATTCGATTTACAACCGGAGATTCAATAGAGAAGCTTGGATTTCGTCGGGTTGAGGATCGCTGACAATGGGTTACCCCTTCCAATAAAAAATGCTAGCATAGAATCACCGGCCTCGTTCAACATACTGCAAACGACAAGACCTTGAGTGCTTCCATTCTCTTAACACGCATTTACGTGCCTGTGCGTGCCTCTAACCCGCCAAAACAGATGACGATATCGTTTCCCTTGGCGTGGCTAATCTCAATTATGCCTTTGACCGAACTTCTTCCAATGGTCACTAACATGCGTGCATTAGTTGGTAGCGTAACTCACGTAGTCTCTTTCTCACATCTAATCATTGACTTGGTTGGAAGAGTTACATTACCGGATCTGCTCGGTTAAAGATCCCGCAGGTATGTTTGCAGCAGACCAATTTACAATCCTCATCGGTGCAGAAATTCCAGCTTATGTCCTGCGAAAACGCCGTGTTGGAACGTACGACCAATAGGATACCTGCTTGCATTGTTTGTGAAGAACGCGCTTGTCACAGATTGCAAATGCATCTCCTGCATTCATGGCAATTAGAGATTAACGCCTAAATTCTGACTACAGCCGCATGGGAGTGTCTCGGTGGTTTTGAGTATATGCCAGCATCGTTTCCTTGGCTGCAACACTGCTTCACCACCGCCACTGAAATCTGCAAAAAAGTCTGCAGCGACGGTGTCAAGAAATGGAAGTGCCGTCATTATCGGCATTTCTTGGTACCGTTCCCATTCGATATGCGTCTTGCCTGGTACAAAGCTCAAAGCTTGGCGCTCGAATGTTACATGGACTGCTCAATGCGTGGGTAAATATGCTCGTCGGCATAGTGGATTTCTCCTCCGACAACTTAAAGAGTCATACATTGATATGAATAACTACGATCTTTGGTATCGACCCTACTAGCCAAGCTATTACAACTGAGTTCACAAACAAAAACACTCTTGAAGTCAGAGCCTTTTCACCTACACCGCCTTTGTTGTTACAAGAGATTGCCAAACTACTAAATCAGGTAACTATTGTAGATATGAATACAGTATGATACATCCTGATTCCTACAAGTAGATTCTTCATAAAATAGCCTGATTGAGTCGGGAGAGACGTGGAAAGATTATAGAAAAATTGTCTGCGTAGCATTGATGTATGTGAATCAGACTGAGATGACCGAATTGAGCGATACACTTAAATTGCCGACGATGCCCAATGTAATGGATGTTTGTCAATGAAACTTGATGCTATGATTCTTTGAATGATTGTCTCGAACCTGAATATTGAAGATCCAGGTAGGGGATGTCTAGCTTTGGGTATCGTGAAGAAAGTACTGACTATAAGAAATCCCGATATCACAATTTCATGAGCAAACAAACATTCTTAACGAAAAAATCCATTGGAACTTTTGCTCCGGACCCTGACTATGCTTATTCTGGACCTACTCACCATTCTTCGCTCAGGTTCCTTCAACTAGAGATCCATAATCCAACTCCATACCTCGCCCACTTAAATGTCCTTTCCGATGAAAACGTGAGCCTCGGGCGCCTCGTGCCCCATGAGGATCTTGGCATCATCACTAAACTTCTCTGCTTTCTTCCGTGCTGCATTCATTTTCTTATCCATCTCCACCACCGCAGCCTCCACATATGTATCCAACCCATAGACTCTCCGCTGCTCCGGATCACAGTAGCTCATTGCTGCCAATAATGTGTAGTATGCATCGTTGGCAGCATTGTGGAGATTCAGATGGGGAATTCCTACTGTCCGAAGCACCCCACGCAAAGAGCCTCCATTCAGCCGACTGATGCGGTGCATTTTCTCCGTGTCCACCGTATCGATATTCTGCACCAGTTTTACCCCGTGGCTAGCGAGCCACTTGATGTCTCCTCCAATGTTGTGGCCCACCAATACTCCGTTGCACTTGTTGAGGTAGTGGGTCAAAATTTCGTTCAAAAGACACTTCAGTTCGGCCGTCAGCATCTCGTACGACGTTCCACCGTTAAATCGAAGCTTGTTATTAGGCACATATTTTCCGTTTGCCATGTTCTTGTTTTCCTTGACGAGAATGTGGAGAGTTCTGATCCGTGGCATGATCAGGTTCCACTGGCGGTCTGGATCGTAGACGGCCAAGCCGATTTCAGTGATTTTGTTTGGATTTCGCTCCCACGCTTCGACATCAACTGCTACCAATGGTCTTTGGCGAAGATATACTAGCTCCATCCAGTTACGAAGTCTGGAAATGTGGGATTTATCAGCAAGTTGGAATGATGTTTGGGAGAAGTAGCTGTCAAGAGCCTGTACAAGTTCTTTTCTTTCCGGCATGGTTGCTATTGTTCTTCTGTAAAGAAGATGGAGCATTGGCGATGATCTTCGCAGTGACTGATGTTCGCACCAGTGAGTGGAGTCAAATAGAGAAACTGATCGAAAGATTAGATGAAGGTGATAATATTAGAGTTGATGTCTGGTCAGCTTAATATAGATGTTTTTTCTGGTACAGAGGACCTTGGTCCATATAACTTTCAAAAATGTCATTTTTAGTTGGTCCTGATGTGGGAGTAGTTCTGTAGTTCTATCTTGGTGCTTGCACTAAGAGCATCTCTATATTTACTCTCACTGCTTCTCTTGAACCTTCTTATAAATTGGTTTCTCTTCATTTCTCATAAATTTCTTCTGTTCGTGCAAATTTGCTTCTTTTCAACTTTTATTATTGGCTCCGCTTCATCTTTCTAATTAATTGGCTTCCTAATGAAGTCAAACACACCAAACTTCTCGTTCTTCTCATTGTATCTCTGGATCTCCTCGTTCTGATCCTTCTCCTTACAATTTCTTTGGCGTCCCAAGTAGTAGTTGGTCTGGAACAATGCCACTATGAACATCAACGACGAAACACCCAATCCGCAAGAGAAAAGGACCTAATTAACCTCCTGGTAAGCCTTGATGGCTCCAAGACGGTCAATACTTCCCCATGGCTCAGCAGCAATAACCAGAATGGCCCCGTAAAACGACATTGCCTTCGAAGGATCAGGAACATGCTTCAACAACGCACTGGGCAACTTGGAGGTCCAGATGATGGAGGTGATGGCAGACCCAATGGCTGCACCGATACTGGAGTACAAATACAACACGGAAATGGTAGCGGCCAAGTCCTGGTGTGAAACAGCAGCCTGTGCAGCCACCTGAGATGCCATAGCAGTAGAAGCATCGCCTAGAACGGTGATTATGAGTCCAGCAACCACATTTCCCAAAGATGGAGGCCCAGAGGTGTTGGCGCATCTGACATATAAACCCATTCCAATCAACTTGATGCCAATACCCACCACCTGGAAGACCTTGTATCTGTGGTAGTATCTGAACACAAGACCCCACAATATACCGAAGAAACAAATGCCCATGGTGGTGGTATTGGAGAGGTAGGCCCATTCTCTGATAGAGAGATTGAGAGTTGCCATAGTGTACGATGTGAAGTACGAGAGTAGAGAGATTGAGAGTTGCCATAGTGTACGATGTGAAGTACCAGAGTGGCATGTAACCTCCAAGCATATAGAGAACGTCAATGATGACAGAACATACGAATGTTCTGTTGAAAAGCACTCTCTTAGGTAATAACGAGTACTTGGCAAACTTGATCTCGTACACAACATGAACGATCAAAAAAATTCTGCCGACTGCCAACATGGCAATCATACTCGGGTTTCTAAATCCGTTCTCAGCGTACGAGTACAACGAGAAGGGAAGCAAGAACAACGAAAAGGAAAACCCGAGCAAAATTAATCCGAAAGCGTCTATCTCAATTAGAGGTTCCTTGATCAACAACAATTTTGTTCTGAACAGAGAGTAGCCCATGGCAGTGATTTCTCTCTGTCTCTCAGTGAATGACTCAGCACCAAAAGGAACTTTTCCTTCCTTTGCAGCCTTGTGGTCAAGCCAGAACATAATAACAATAGCAGGAATCAAGGTTGCCGGGGTTATAATGGCAAACATTCCATAGCCCCATTTCCAGTTGGTCCCCACGATGTTCTGGACAATGTAGCCCGAGATCCAAGTGGTGACCAAGTAAGGCAGAGTAGAGAATGTTAAGAAAAAACTTCTCCATTGCAAATCGGTGAAGTCAGCAATGACAATACTTTTCATCAACTGTACACCCGACTTTCCAATACTGATGAACACTGAGCCAACAACAAACGCCGAGATTGAAGGAGAGAAAGCGACAATAATGAACCCCATCACGTAGAGCACCAACACAATCACGTAAACGAAGGGTCTGGAAGTCAAATCGGAGATTTTGGCAACAAATGGCTTACACACGGCACCGATGACTGACGTGGCAACGGTCAATGTGGACAACATCGAGTGATTATCGAAAGAGCTGGTGGCATAAGGTTCATAATTGAAGGTGGTGGTACCATCAAGTGCAACCATCCAACACGTCAAAAAAATGGATGAAGCAAAGAGCCACAAGTATTTCTTTCCCATGTAGTCTCTGACCATTTCGATTCTGGCAACTCCTTTTGTCTTGACTGGGAGATTGGGAGCTTGGTCCGTTTCCTGTTCTACGCCAAGTTGACCTTCGTGGTCAAAACGCTTCTCTTCTTCGGGCCTCTTGTCAGTGTAGCTGATTTTTGACAGCAACGAGGAATTGCGGTCCATGATTGATTTTTGGATGATTGTTCCTAAGCTCTACATCTGTGCTTATTTAAATATTCCAAGAACTTACTAAACCAAGAATTTCGTCAAGTGCACGGGGTATCTCCAAACCAGATGCATGAAGATTAGATTCTTAAGATAAAATAATTGCTCCGAGAAATTGTGATTGGTTTGGTAATCAACGTTTTCCACTAGAAAGCAAATCAATATCACTCAGATCACTATTCCTATAATATTTTTGTGCGTTACTTTTCAGAAGGCGAAATCCTCTCTACCAAAGCCGTTGATGTCACTTCGATGCAAAACTCGTGGGGATCAAAACCAGTCCAACTACAGGAAAGGTCGATTCTCCGAGTGGTTGGTTACCCCAATATTGGTTACCCCACGATTGCTTACCCATTTTCTTTGTCTCTAATCCCTTACATGGAGCACTTATTTGACATCTTAAGTTGATTGATTCACCAATTTAGAGAGAGCGATGATTCCTTGCGTTCCGCATGGTTGACTAATTGACAGAAATGAAATCCTGGCCACATAGTGGGAAGTCAGTGTGCCAAATGCCGAGAAAAATGTTGGTGATTCTAATGCAAAGTGCGATATTGGCCGATTCGGAGAAGCCAATAGTGAGCCCTATGAGAGAAACTATTGCTTTGGAGAGGTAAATACTTTCCCTGTATGGTTTTACTTGCGCTACTACTTGGTACGATTAGTTTTGAAGGAGATGGAGGCATGAAGTGGGGAATGTTAATCCATAAGAAAGAACTACATTGAACAATTAGGAAGGCTACAAAAGTCATCTTTCAAAGAAATGCTGGCCCTCCTATCATCCCCGTAATTTATTTGCTCAAGCATGTATTTATGAAAAATGCTGTAGCAATTCGTTTCTGCCTTACAGCCACCAATAACGACAGAGCGGAAATAAATAAAACTTTTCTTCCATACATGTATAGGAACCCAAGCTTGCGTGCTGATCAAAAAGATTGGCGATGCTTGCCTTGACTTCTTGGCCCTGTCGTGGCTTTGACGTTTCGTGATTCTTGGCAAAACTGAGAGACTGAGATTGGCAATGAAAAGTTTAGGAACTGTAGAATGAGAAGCGGCATTCTGAACGAGAATGTGGAAATCGGGAATCTGTTGGGAGGGGTGCCCGGTGTGTCAAGCCGATGCGTATGGCTGAAGATGAAGTAAGCCTGATGCGTTGGAGTGGAGATGTGATGAAATATAAAATTTAATTTGACTAACTAACGCGATTATGTAGACCGTTATCAGCTATTTAGAGGGAAATCCCCAGATTAAGAAATAGATATGGCTGTTTCAATGCAAGGCATAATACTGTCAATGCTCTCATTGTTGGAAGTGATCACGTGTGATAATCAGTTGTAATAGATCGTACACCAGTCAGCGTTCGTTAATGGTTCTTTCTCTTGATTCTTCTTGGGAAACTTTACACTGCTGTTTGTCACTGGTCGGGCCCTTCCAATCTTATCCAGCGCAGACATCATCTCTCGTCCTTTGCCCAGTTAGTACTGCTGTTTTTTCCTCCGATTACTTTCAAGGGCCTGTTTCTTCTAAGTGTATAAGAAGAACTATAATCCTTGATCACGGGCCTACTAGTCAAACTATTACAGATATGGGAAAAACTTTCAACTGGTCGTGGGACAACTCAGCATCATATTTGAGCAAACATCATTGTCAGGCCCAAATCTCTGAAATGACTAAACCTGTTACCAATAGGAACATATATTGCTACAGTGCAATTTTCGTACTTACTTTTTTGTCTCTACCATTAATCAATCTTTACTTTATCTTTCAAGGCAACCTTGGCCCAAAAGAATCCAGAAATGCCATTCGAACTCCAATTACAACTGTGGGACACTCATCTTTTACATCTCATCTTTCTTTTTTGCCTCCACTACAATGCAGCTGTAATGCCCTTATCATCGCTGCTAAAAGGAGCTGCCTAATAGACAGGAACTACACCCTGATTAGAGAAAAAGGTTGTGATAACTGTATTGTTTCTCCGGAGGAAATGCTCAGGAAAACCGGGTTTTTATGTGTCCATCAGCAGAAATAATCTCCGGGTTTAGAACACTATGTACAAGAGCGGGTAAGGCTGATCGGCAAGTCCCCGTTAGGGCTTGACTCCAATATCGGATGTACTGCTTTATTCTTAGAGCTGTGTACAGCATAACTACATGTACCAATCTCAACATTAATCTCACCATCAGTAGTACTACCCAATCATTATTCTGTCTCTCCAGCTATGGATCTGGAATCGCTGACCATCTGTGATTGCTTAAAGGCAGAGCCACTGCCCCTTCAAATCCGCCAGGTCCTTCAATCCTTCTCCCCAAACTCCAATGTCGAGGAACTAGCTGTCATTTCCACTTTACTCAAGTACACAATTCCTGACGTCTATCGCCAACTTCCTGACGCCACACAAGACGTTATCGCCAATGTTTTCCGGTCTACCGTTGGACTCGGAAATCTCATTGGTCGCATCGACATGATTTCTCGCCTGAGGGCTGATGTACTGGGAGATTTGGTGGAGTTGCTTAATGTCCATACTGAACTTCTACAAAAGGTGCTTCGGCCAGGATTGGTGGTCCGGGCAGCCAAGAATGCTCTCAGTGTTCGTGAGGTAGACAAACTTCTATTTAAGGGCAAGTGTTTCTCGATTGTTCAGGAAGTGGATATGAAGTTCCATAATGTCTATGTTCCCCTGGTTCTAACCTCCATGGCAGCGTACGGAGCATTTCTCGCCCAGGAATTGCTCACTTTATACGGAGAAGTTGATGCTCTCTCTATAAATCTCTTTCTTTTGTCGTTGGTCTCTATGTCCCCGCTGCTGGTATTCGAAACTCTCTTCAACAGGCATTCGGCCATCCATCTCCGAACATCGCTGGCCAAGATGAAGCGATTTGAGCGAAAGCAAATTCTTCTTAAGTTTCTCGACTGGTCATGTTCTCAGTTCTTCAAATCGGCCATCGATCCAGATACTATTGCTGCTGTGCTGATTTTGACAGCAGAATACTTCGACGGTCTGGTATGTGACAATTTGACGTGTGAAGCAGTGATTTCCCGCTACAATTTTGCTCTAAACCACGCGCTGGCGCTTCTATTGCGGTCTTCGCTCAACCCAGACATATTCTCGGCTCTTGTGCTAACCTCATTGGCTAGCTGGGGCAATTCCGGGCTTCTCAAAGAAGAACCCATTGTCAGACAAGAATTCCGGACCCACCTTCTTCTTTGCATGTGCTACCAGCTTTCCTCTCACAGCATCCAGGACTTGATGAAGGATACAAAATTTATAACTGCCATTTCCAATAGACTTCTGTCCCTCTCCAACAGAGTAAAGTCTCTTGCAATATACTTCGCTGATACCTTGAGCCAATATGCATCTACTGAGAAAATATTCAATATGTCCAGCGAAATCATTGAAGTTCTGTTGCCTGCCACCGCCATCTCTACTAGTGATGTGATGTTTGATGTGGAGGAGTCGTGGGAGATTTTGGAGACTCCGAACATCGTCGAGCTGCCAAGTGAGGAACTTCAAGACATTCATCTTCAACTCGAGCCGGTGACGCTAGAGGATTCCCAGGATTTGAATATGGAGGAAGAGGAAGATCCAACCCTCGCTTCTAAACCAGTTCATGCACCCATATACATCCGGGACTTGTTAGAATATCTCTCAGTGGACTCAAAGTCACACGCAGCATATGAGAAGCAGAGAATTGCGTTGCAAACAGCCCCTACTTTGTTACGACAGAAGCTGAAGTTCGGATCAGAGGTTTCTTTCTTCGCCGAAGAGCTTCTAACTATTCTCGCAGCACTCACCAACCAATACGATGAACAAGATTTTGAGCTGCTCAAACTCAATTCCATGATCGCAGTGGTGGTTTCGTCTCCCTCGGTCACTACACATCTATGCCAGTTGCTACTTACAGGGGACTACTCTTTGCAACAAAGAATGTGTCTCTTATCCAGTTTATCCTTGGCAGCTCGTGAATTAAAAGGCTACGAAGACGAATCTGTTCGCCAGAGCTTCTCGGCTGTGAGTTTCCCCTCAAAGACCCTTCCGCCGGCTCTCCACAACCAGTACGTTTCCATGCAAGAAACTGACTACGGTTATGCCAAAATTGAAAATGGCATCCAGAACCAACTCATGGCCGAAGTATCGGAGGAAGCCAGAGACGAGATTTCTGGAGGAAAAATTTTGAGAATCTCTTCGTCGCTCAGAAAACAAGTACGTACAGCAACGGTCAGCAATGATCAACTTATGCGATTCAACAAAATCGTGGGTGATCAGTTCTTCTTCCCCCTTCTCGAAGTCTGGTATGAATCGCGGGGAATTGATATTGGTCCTCATACTGCGATTCTCACAGCTCACTTCCTAAGAACACTCTCCATGATTCTCCATACAGCATATCCTGCAGCCGTGGAGCTCAACGACATGGTCCGAGACTACATGAATCTTGTAACTCCACTTATGCAGAGGGTCAGCGTTGGAGAGTTGCAAGTCATCGAGAGCGTAGTCACTGGAGTCATGCTTGTGTGTGAGCTTTTTGACAGCACGTATCTAGTGGTCAACTTTCAAACTCAGCTCTTCACATTGGAGCATACCATTGGGAATTGGTGGGAATCTCTTATCGACGAGAGAGTCAAGAGCTTGTGTGCTGGGCTCATGTTGAGAATCTCCAGGCTCAAGACGTCAATGGAACGTACCATCATGGACCAGATGAATGGGTTCATATAGCATGCTTCCATGCAACGTCCCTCAATATCTCTTCCACAGATACATGAATCGCTAAGCTGAAATTGGGAAGCAGCCTCGCGTTGATGATCTTAGCCCGAAAAGAATCGATACAGTCGAATCTCGTCAGCCTTCTCACCAGTGGGTCGCACAACTTCATTGCCAACAACAAAGTGTAGAAGGAGTCGTTTCCCGCATTGTGCAAGTAGGCATAAGGCTGGCCAATATCTAGAAGAGCATTCTTCAAGCTGCTGCCATCTTTTCCGCGGGTCAGCGCATACATTTCTTGAGTGTCTAGTACCGGAGCTCCATAGGGCATTTGCACACCGAGTTCGTTGAGCCATCTGATGTCACCTCGAACGCTGTGCCCAACAATCATGCACGGCATTGGCACTTGAAAGTACTCTTCGATGAGGTGATTCATCAATGATATTGCTTCATATTGTGTGAGCATATACGACAATACTCCGTTGAAGTTGTGGCCTTCTGAAGTAATATACTTGCCCTCAACAGGAACGTACCTATCGTATTTGCCCTGGATGTTCTCCTCAATGACTATGTGGTACGACTTAATGTGTGGAGAAAGCGCCATCTCTTGGCCCCGTGGATCGTAGATGGCCACCCCAATCTCCGTCACATCTGATTGAGGACCTCCCTCGACATCTACACAGAAAAGAATTGCTTTGCGCAGATACACGCTGACCATCACATCGTTAATGAGGTCCTTCCAATCCCAAAGGTAATGTATTCTGTTGGAGGCTGAACTGTGGGATTCCTCAAGATATTTGGAGACCTCGGCGGCATATGGATCCGAGTTGATTCTGTCCGTTTCCTTCAGATCAATATCAGGACATTTGGCACACTCTTCCTGGTTCACTCCAGTACTTGCAAGGCTGTTTGTTGATTCGCTCATCTGAACTTGGTTTTGCAAGTGGGTGCAGAATGTTGGTCGAGCAGTCGATGGATGATTTTCACTGTTGTTGATTCGACAAACTGCTCCCAAGTTCGTACTTATTATCCCTGCTTCAGTGTACGCTCATTGCTAATCTATGCGTCTTGCCATTGGGTCATGCAACTAACTGCCATGTAGCTGCTTGAGTACACTGATCCAGACATGATTGCAGGCCTAGTTGGTCGTCCAAATTTCTTTTGAAGTATATCGCTTTCTCTGAGCGGGTCCCCAAACTATATATGAGGTCCAGGCCCTCGTCATCTAAGGCTTCCATTGCGGGGGAATCTATTGTGCCACTCAATCTACAAGTTTCTATTCCCGCGGGATTCTAAGAAAAAAGAGTGAGCTCTGCCGCTTCTCTCGCCTTCAGACTGAATAATATACATTGTGTGTCCACCGTCAATTCCACCACCGAAATTAAAGCACCAGATCCAACCACAAGACCGAATCCAGGTGCAAGCAAGTACCGCCCATTTTCCCAGGATTTTGTCATACTGAAGAAACATTAATGTTGAGTTGATGAGGATGGGGCTCACTTTGAGCATCTCCAAGAGACCAATGGAAAGCAGAAGAATGTGTATCATGTAAAGATGCAGATTTTACAGTCTGTGTACCTCATCACTCAAGATGTCATTCACCGTTGCGCGGATCTGCTTGCTCTTGTTATGATCCAAACCCGAATTGATCATCTTACCATGCTTAACGTTGTTACTGTCGAATTTCGTCAACTTCCTCACCTGCGGATCGCACAACTTCAATGCAAACATCACGGTGTAATAGTCGTTTCCCGCATTGTGCAAAAAGGCATGAGGCTGGCCAACATCCCGAAGTGCGTTCTTCAAGCTGTTGCACTTGGCTCCGTGAGTCTTTGAGTACAACATCTGAGTATCTAGCATCTGAATATCATGGGACATTCGGACTCCAAGTTTTGTGAGCCACTTGACGTCACATCCTATGCAATGTCCAAAAAGCAAACATGGCATTGAGTGTTCGAAATACTCTTCAATGAGATGATTCATCAACTCGACCGCGTTCCTTTGGTTGAGTACATAGGACACTCCACCATTGAAGTTGGCGCCATGGGCAGGAACATATCTGCCGTTTGTAAGGTGAATGTTCTCCTGAATGAGTATGTGGTACGACCTGATATGTGGAGAAAGCGCCATCTCCTGGCCCCGTGGGTCGTAGATGGCCACACCTATCTCTGTCACCATATGCGTTGCACGTTCCCAAGCCTCGATGTCTATACAGAATAGAATTGACTTGCGCAGATACACCTTGTCCATGGAATCGCCAACGGAATCCCGAATGTATGAGCTAAAAGGTCTGTTGCAGATTAATTGGCTGGATTTGTCAAGGTATTTGTTGATGGGTGAAGCCATCGGAGGTGATGCGATCGACTTCCTCCTTCAACTCAGCCATGTTGAGAGTTGTGGCGACGCCGTCCGATTCCCCTCCAGGCATTTCTAGGGACTTTTTTCCTTCTTCAATTGGATTCAACCTTAGTTGCAGTCTGAGTGGTTCGTGAACGTGAGTCTACTATGATTATGAAGTGACTCGATGGTTTCATTCGAGCATGTGCAACATTATATATTAACCCTGCTTCAGTACATGTTCATTGCTATTCGATGCGCCTTGCCATTAGTTCATGCAATAACCTGCAAGCCAGCTGCTCGATTACGCTGCACCAGACATGATTTCTGTATCGCCTCCTCGGTCTCAACGTATCTATCCAATCTAGACCCACTCATATGCAATGGATTCCCACCGTCAATGCCACTATCGACATCAATGCACCCGCCCGTTTCCAGCCAAAAGTAATGCCGTGGCCAAGTGCAAGCGACGACCCGCCGTTTGCCGTTTCGGAGGACCTTGAGACTCCAGAACCGGAAGAAGTCGATCTTGACACAGTGAGATCAGCTTTCGAAGTGGTGAGCGTCACGGTGGAGCCCGAAATTACCGTTTCCAACTCAACCAATGAAACTGTCTTTAAAGTGCCATCCACCGACATCACGGTAACTGCCGTGGCCTGAGGGTTCTCCGACCAACGCGACTGAGACCCGGTGAATCCCCATTGATTATAGCTGAGCGAGGAACCCAGCGGCAGCGTCGTAGAGGGAGTGTCGGTGCCAAGAGACTTGATTGTACCATCAATTATCACCGTGCAAGCGGTTCCGGAGCATTCTGAGGGAGAAGTGGAGGCCAATGTGTCGTAACGCGTGTCGACGAGTAATTCCGACATAGATGCTGATTTTGTAGCTGGTGACTGGGCCTTGGTGGCCGTCGAATCTTTGGTTGGGGACGTGTCGGTGTTAGCTGCTTGGTCAAAGCCACCGTTGTTGGACGCAGCCGCAGCGTTGATGAGGAAAGTTACCGCAAGCGGAGCTATAGCGAAAGGAGAGAGCAACATGTGGTTAGGAAAAGAATGACGAAAGCAAAACGAGGAGAAAATCAATCAGTAATAGATTATTGACGATGTCTTCTCGAGATGTTAAAGTAGGTGCACGACGCGCATACACCTCCTGCGGAAGGATCGGGTGTCGCACATAAGAATGCATAAATCGATGTGTTGATGATGAAAGCGGGTGCAGAGCCAGCATTTTGGGGTGTTAATTGGTTGGTGGTCACGTGCTGTTGTTGATTTTTCCCCGGATCGGGAATGGTCCTGGCTGCTGACCGCGCGATGACGTTTTCGTGCCTTGGCCCGTACATGAGACATGCAGCAGGTGCGACTTCCATCCGTTATTTCGGAACCATTAGACAAATGCCGACCCGCCTTAGCCGTATGTGTGGGTAATTAATCTCCGGTGGATTTTAGTTGGTTAGATGCAGCAGGTACAACAGTCGCCTAGGAGACTCCCGTACATGTCTTGGTTGAATTGTTTTGAATCTATGGACTCTCGTTCAAGTGTTTTCATTGAATTTCTTCTCTTGCTCGTTATTCTTGCTGCTTGCTTCTTCTTGAAATTCTTCCTATTGCAATCTACTTCGTCACTTTAGCTACCCTTACTAGATTTGGCTCTCCGCTCAGTTACTACCCACAGCTGACTAGCATAAATCAGTTTCCTTCAACGTAATTCCGAATTAAATTGCATAATAGTAGCATCACCATGACTGTCGCATACGCTCACCAGTCCTACTCCAAAGAAATCTTCACTCTCTTGACGGCTCTGGCAGCAACTCCAAGCCACACAACGGCCCGGTCCAAATCATCATCCTCGACTGCTTCCCGAACCCCAGGCCATGTCTGACCAGCATATCCAGTATACCGGCCAGAAGCAAACACAATATGCTTGAACCAGGTTCTTTCGTGTAGACCTTTATAATAGAGGAAGTTTCTTTCAAAGTACTGGAGCAATTTGTTGTGGTGTCTGATCTGGAAGTGGAGCTGGATACGCTGCCACAAGTACAACTCATCACGGTGGTCGTACTTATCTTGCAACTTTTCACTGGTGAGATCGAACTCGCTGGCTGTTTCCTTCAACGAAACCAACTGCTTTCTGGTGTGCTCCACCACCTCGCCAAAGGTCAAGTTTTCGTGGTTGTGGACGGTGTGCATCTTCATTTCGTAGTTGTGGCGACAGGTCACCATTGTCATGAGCTCGGGGAAGAAAAACTTCATGCGAGGGAAGTACGTGTGGCTCGATGCCTCGTACACATACTCCTCCATGTCTGGATCCACCAAGTATGCCTCCATGGCACTGTTGGAGACTGGCTGATCGTACCACGTCTTGGGAATGGAGTCCTCGAGCTGGCCAAAGTACTTGAGCAAGTCGTCGGCGTAATCCTCCAATGAAAACGCAATCACTTTTTTCTCACTCAATTCCAACGCAACTAACGCCAAATACTTGGCAGCCAAGTTGTGGTACACAAAGCCCTTGTCACCAAACTTGGACATCCAGTAAAACGAATCGTAGTTGGAGTGGTACTGGTAGATGGCATCACCCTTTCCGAGCCCGAAACCTAAATCTGCAGAGGGGATGCCCAAGTGCTCCAAGAATACCGTGTAGTCGGATCCAGAACCCAAATTGTGAATATTGTCGCCTCTCTCCTTGACAAAGTGGTCGTACAAGCTCCCCACACCTTCCTCAGGGTAAGGTAATAACTTTGCAACATTGCGCAAAACCTCATTCAACACTGGAGACGCACTCAATTTCAAGTATCGGCCCACCACAGCAACATCCATGTTCAAATATGCAACCACTTTTCTTTGCAAAGACTTGGCTGCATATTCGCCAAACTCGGTGGATCCAAGTAGTCCATACTCTTCGCCGTCGTAGCTCTGCAATATGATTGTTCTCCTGAATTTGTAGCCTGCTTTCTTCAAAGCTCCCAAGGCTCTTGCGATCTCAATCAAGGCTGCCGATCCCGAGTTGGGGTCACCTGCTCCTCCTTTAATCCAGGCATCTCTGTGGTTTCCAATGATGATCACCTCGTCCTTGTTCTCTCCCTCGATCTCTCCATACACATTCCACAAAGGAGTAATGTTGAAGATCTGGTTCGAATACAAGTTCAACGTCACGTTGGAGTTGGGTCCAGTATAGTAGTCAAAGCCTTCCAACTCTCCACGCCATTCCTTGGGAGCCTTCGTTCCTTGTCCGTTCAACTTGTCCAAAATAGGCTTGACTTCTCTGTAAGAAATGGGAAGCACCGGAATACGTCCGATGCTGTCGTGGGGGTCCTTGCGCTCAACATCACCCTTGGAGGCATATCCAGGGGTGGTGGGGTCTCCTGGAGCAGCTCCAATGCCTCCCAAGAATTGAACAGATCCTCTTTGAACAGAACTTTCGTGTCTGGCGGGACCATGTGGGTACTGCTTATAGCCATTAGCTGGGGTGATGCCACCGTCATCGCCCGGGTCAGTGTAGAGCAAAACACCCACGGCTCCGTTATCCTGGGCGAATTTCACCTTTAATCCTCTGAAAATAGTCCCATATCTAGCAACTGCGATCTTGCCCTTGATATCTACACCTAATTCCTTCAACTTGGCAAAATCCTCTCTGGTTCCATAATTAACATAGACATACTCGGCCGTAACATTGCCATTGGCCGCGTACGACAAAAATGTGGGTACCAAACCTTCTCCTGAAGAAGTGGTGTCTTCCTTGATGGCATCCTCTTTCAATGGCGCTTTGTACAACAAATTTCCGTCCTCGTCCAAAAGATTCAAGTCGTGGCTGTCTGGATAGCTCACGAAAATGTTGTAGGTGTCAATCGTTGTATCCAATCCATACTCTTCGAATTTGTCTCTGGTCCATTGGACCAATCCGAAGTTAGTTCCTGCCAAATGCGCTTCGGAGGTGTATTTCTTAGACCATTCCTCGGCATAATTCTCTTTCAATGTGTCCAAAATGCCTTCAACTGGGTCAATTGGCACTTCTGGCGATAAGAACATCGTCTTCGCTTTAGTCAAACAGACATACGCAGTCATAAGCATCATGGAGGCGGCCACTGCCCTGCGGAACACCCCGGGGTGCCGCGAAACAACAGGCGATTTCTCCATTTTTAGAGGAAAAATTGTTGTTTGTAATCACAGCCACAGTGGAGGCATTGCTCCACTTAAGTAGTTACGAGTGGCTCGAATTCGGGTGCAGGATACGGAACTATGATGGATAAGACCGACATAAGCATTCTGGGCCACGGAAGGCGATTGGAAGATTAAATGTAGATAAAACGACCGACTGTAGGGTCGAATTTGTATTGTTTGCTCAATTGTGAGAATATCATTGCCTTCACTGCTCGCATGATCAGTGCACAATGAGCAGTAGTCTAATTAGAACTGATTCCTTTCTTAATTATTCCCATCTTCAATAGAACAATTCATTTACCTTTGCCGAGAACACCTTCTTCAACGTATTTTCCTTCCGGTGCAAGAACTGTCCCTCATCTGGAGTGCTCAATACCTGTCTCAGGACATGGTCATATGCAACCTTTCCTCTGAGAATTGTATACTTGGGCCAATTTGTGAACCTCATTCCCTCAAAGGGAGTATAGTCGAACTTGTGTGTCAACATAGCGTTTTCTAGATTGAAGTCGATTGCGCCAGGCGAGTGCCAAATCACCAAATCTGCATCATAGCCCACTTGGATACTTCCCTTGCGGTCACCGAGGCCATACAATTTGGCTGGGTTGGTGGAGGTGATTTCCACAAATCGATTCACCGAGATCTTCTCTCCTTCAACACCGTACACAAACGTAAGAGGAACTCTGGTCTCAATTCCCGGCAATCCATTGGGAATCTTCTTGTAGTCTGGTTTTCCATTGATGAGCCCGAGTTTCTTGCCCTTGACATCATCGTAGCTTGAAGGTGCATGATCACTGGACATTATTGTGACTGTACCATTCTGAATGGCCTGCCAGACACCTTTGAGGTCATCGTCGGTCTCTCGCAATGGCGGAGAGCAAATATACTTTGCACCCTCGAACGAATCGTGATCATGGCTGTGTGAGTGGCCCGAATGTTTTCCGTTGCACCCTTTGAGTGCATCTGACTTCAAGAATAAGTACTGCGGACACGTCTCGGCCATGATGGGAATGAGCTTGCTTTGGGCTCTCCGAACATGTTCGAGCGCTTCTGTCGCAGACATATGGACGATCAAAATGGGGATGTCGATAACTTTAGAAAGAGAAATCACCCTATAACTAGCCTCATCCTCGGCGACTTCCGGACGAGACACCGCGTGGTAGTATGGATCAAGCAACAGCTTTTTCTCCAACTTCTCGTTGAAGAACTTGATGATGTCGTGGTTTTCTGCATGGATCATCTGAGTGATTCCGAGTCGCTTGTTCTCCAAGAGAATGGTGAGCAACTGCGAGTCGTCAAGCCGAAGCGTCTCGTATGTGGTGTAGACCTTGATACTGGAGATTCCTCTCTCCTTTACTTGGGGAAGGTTGGCTATGAGCAGCTGGGTGGGGCTCCTCACAATGAGGTGAAATCCATAGTCACAGTAGCATTTTCCTTTTGCTATCTGTTTGTAGTCGTCTATATCTTGGAGAATAGTAGACTTCTCTTCGGTGTCGGTCTGCAGTTGTAATGCAAACGCGATGATGGTGGTGGTTCCCCCGGCCAACGCCCCTTTCGTGGCGTTCAAGAAGGTATCGCAATAGGGAAGATTGGGTTCTTCTACGTGGACATGAGCATCTATTCCTCCCGGGGTGACGAAGGCTCCTTTCGCATCGATTTTTTCTTTACCATCGATCACTTCGGTGGTGATGGTAGCGATTTTCCCGCCTTTGATTCCAATGAATGTGGACGGAGGAAGAATGTCGCTTCCAGATACGATGTAGGCGTTGAATATAACGAGATCGTACATTGCTGCGGTAGGGAAAATGAAGGAAATGGGAGATATTTAGGTTTTCTGGAATGAACGGTCTACTAGGGCTTCCCGATTAGGTAATCCGACACCGCACTTGAAATCATCGATAAGCCGTTATCGTGACCAAATCGGCAAGTTGCGAGTTGTATTGGCCGCTGGATATACCATTCCGCTTATCAAACCAAGGTTCTGTCTTGAGTTCGGCAAGAAGTTGGGAATACTGATATGTGAGTCCGTGCAATGTCCGGAGGACCCGTACATCTGATTGGGCCAGTAGTAGATAACGCCGTGGAGGTAGAGAATCGGAATCTTTCATGAGGGATGGGACCCGAATTATAGAGGAGATAGTCAAACTGCCCATACTGGTGCTAAATATTGTCAAATGGCAATGAGAGAATTGT
Source organism: Sungouiella ezoensis (assembly GCA_030569115.1). Lineage (NCBI taxonomy): Eukaryota > Fungi > Ascomycota > Pichiomycetes > Serinales > Metschnikowiaceae > Sungouiella > Sungouiella ezoensis. The sequence goes on from JAJMJY010000015.1 coordinate 292,400, forward strand.
AGAGGAAGGAGCTCTCTTGAATATGATTGGGTTTTTGGTGCCATTAAGCTTATGTCCAGCGTACGTATTGATTCTTTGAAAAATGACAATTACCATTCAACTATTTGGCTCTAATTCCGTGTAATTTGTCAAATTCTTCAAAACATCTTTCCTAGAACCTCGTTCCCGGCTTAATATTCACATGATACATGAATCATACCCATTTATTTACAGATTTCTGGGCAAGTTCTTGCTGCGTCTACTACTTGTAGGCCGGCTACTAGCATCGTTCACCTGATCCATTCCTATCAACTTTTCGCCGTTATCTCTAAACCTCGTCCTAAGCCTGGACTTAAGAGCTCAGCATAATTATGCGCAAACGAAAACTAACTCTGGACACCTATATAATCTCATTTGGGGTGGTCGTCATGCGCTTCCATTTTTTTTCTTGACAATGCCTGCTTACCAATACCTGGCTCGTCATCATATGTTAGCACAGTACACGACCAGGCTTATCGTTGTTAATACCCAATCAAGTATTCCGAAACGAAATTACTGCATACGCCCAACCTGCACTGCTCGCTACTTGTTGATACACACTCTACAGTAAGGTGATATGCAGACTACTGAGCAGAGCACTGTTATGTAAGTGTGTCTGGCTCTAGAATGTTGGAGATAGGCGATATATCTCCTGGTCAAACAAGT